>APFE030473042.1:0-10761 GCA_000404065.3 Pinus taeda | reverse complement strand
TTGCCATTGCCCCCATTTGGGAGGTGCTAGCTCTCTTAGGCACAACCAATATCTCAAGGGAAGCTCACCTCGGTCTTCATCTTCACCTTTTTTAGGCTCAGCTGTCTTCACCTTCAACAACCCTTTGAATTGCCCCCGGATTAACGCCCACATCTTTGTCCTTTTCATTGATGAAGCCCACTACGAGGGCGGAACAAGTGCTCCTCAAGAATTCGCTGCACTAGTCGATATTGCAAAAACCACGGAACTGCCCTCTGTGGACAAGGGGAAGGCAACGGAACAGCCACACCTTGAGACAAAGGAAGACCAGATGAAGCCGGAAGAGGCCGAAGCGAAAGAAGGCCAAGCTCAGGAAGGGGAAGAATATGGATGGTGCCCAATTGTGGAGGAGGTGCCCTAATCTGCTGCAAGGTCTGAGGTCATGTTGCTCCCAAGGGATTGTGGTTATTCCTTTCTTTTTGGTTATGTCCATGTGTCCAAATGTCTCTCGCATGTCTTCATTCTACTGTTTACCATCACCCCTTTGAGGGAATGAACACGTTTGCCCTCTTTTATGCTACAAATGGTTGTTCCGAGATGCCACTCTTTCACGCAGCTGGATCTTTCAGACAGCATGCTTGTAATTCTAATCTTGTTTTGTATATAATAGAATAGTTTAATCTAGAAAAAAAAACCAAATAAATGAGTTGGGGAATTTGAGAGCTTAAATATCAAGAAACTAATATTAATCACACACTCTAAATTGGGAAAATTTTGAAAATTTAAATAGCATTATGCATCACCTATAATATACATTAGATAATAATACTATGCAAAAAACCATGGGTTAAAAAAAAATAGGAAACCATTAGTTTCCAAAATAATTATTTTTTTAATTTAATTGAATTTAACCCAATAGAAATTTTAAACAACAAGTGATAGGTCATACAACAATTAAGTGAAGTAAATTTTTGTAATATAGAGTGTTGCACCCTCTTGATATCCTTTTTCTTAGTTTAGCTTGTTTGAAATGTTCCCCTACATATCCCCCTCTAGTGGAGAGGTCATGAAGAGAGTAATTGAAGTAGGTCAACTTTAAATGAATTTGTAGCTTGAAAACATCTATTGAAATGACACTTAATTACATAATAATGTCAATTTTGAGGACATTCTAACTTCACTTAAGATTGGTACATTTCAGTAATACATGGTGCTCACTTATTTGAGAGAGGAAGATGAGATGTAAATTTTCCTTAAAAAATTAATAATTAGTTAAAGTGATTTAGGCTAAGGATAATTTTAAGGTTATTCTTACTAGTTTCCACTATAACTAGAGAGTAGTTTATAAATCTCCAAGAAACCTAGAAAAATTATATAGGTTGCATGAGGTTTTATCTAAACATCCATAATGTCATATATCTTAAGAAATTTTGACAAATCTATATCTACATAATGTGGTAGTAGCATTCTCTACATTTAAATTTAGTTTTTTCAGAAAGGCTTACCCTTGACAATAAATGAAAAATAAAAATGATGTCAATTACCACTTTCTTTTATTACCGAAACTATGATTTGTAACACTAATGTAAAGTATTTATACTTTTTTCCTCTATATCTTAATATTGTTAATGGAACTTTGACCTTAGAACTCAGATCTTAAATTTCAAACAAAATGTTCAATGTTAAACCCCCATTTTTATAAAAATGAGCATTTATTTGCACATCTAAACTCAGTAATAATTTAGCAATATTGAAAAATTCATAAATGACTACATAGTACAAGTTCCCTTAGTTGGGGTGGAGAATTATGTATGATAAGAAGTTGTCTTTTTCTTCCATTTTTAAGTAGGTTTAGATCAAGCTAGCAAAGTAAATATGAAGGATTGACTAACTAGTTAGAAATTATTAGAGACTTCAATATTGCTAATTGATTTGCACTCTCCATTTTTATTATTGAGACTAATGCCCTTTCTTAGTTTGAATTGTTTTCTATGTGCCTCCACATCACCCCTAGAATGGAGAGGTCATGCAAGAAGTGAAGTAAGGTCAATTTTAAACCATTTACTTTGGACAATAGATAAACTAGAGTAGGGTCAATGAAATATTTTTAACCACACATAATCCATTCCATGCAATAATAATTTGGTTCATCATTCCATAAAGGGATGTATTATCTTTTTGTGTTTTACAATGAAAAGCCCTAGGATTTAATAAAATGTTATAATATTCCAATAAAAATACATTTATAATATAGAAGTTGTATCCAACTACAAGTCTTATATTTCAAAAATATTTTATTAAATAAATTGAGACATAAATGATAATACATATCACATTGATGAAAATATACATAATTTGAATGTTATATATAACTACAATTTTTTTATTTTGAAACTATTTTATTTAAAAAATTAAAACATAAGCAATGCTAAATGCATAATAGCAAATTAAAATAAAATATAACCAATAGAAATTTTTAATTATTTAGATAGACCACTGAATTATCATTGTTGATAATGATTTAAAAAATATACATATATATAATTCTTAAAATTTAGTAGCATTGAGATAAATTCAATTCTCACATGCACACAACACCATCAAAATAGGATCAAATAACTTTAAAATCATAAAAATGAAATTCTACTATCAAACTTAGGTTAATATAGAATTATATTTTCAAAAGCATATTGTAGCCAATGACCTTTTTCAAAAGCTTCTAGCAGCCATTGAATATCATCCCGTGCTACCTTTTTTTTCTTTATTTAGATGAGGTTTTAAAGGATTTTGTGGAAAATATATGAGGCTTGGGTTATCTCACTAAAAAAAACTTGAATGGTTGAAGGAATGAATCCATTTTTTGTTGGGGAAATGAAAGTTTAGTTTCCTTACATGAATAAGGTGATGGCCAGGAGATCAATGATGGAAAACCTTTGCTATTAATTTCTTTTTGAAATATAAATGGGTTGATTACATGCATTGTGGCCAAAATAGAAAAGCTCATTGTCCAAGACTACAAAGAAAGGACCCCAAAATACTTGTGTGACCAATTATAATAGGTGTAAAAAATTGTGAGATGGAAATTCCATAATAAACTAAGAGGGAAAAAAGAAAAACTATATCAACCCCCCAAAAAAGAAAAACTAGCTACTCAAGACCAAAATTTTCATATTAGAAAAATAAATGCCCTAGGGTAAAAACCAATTGTTTCATATACATGCAAGCATGCATATAACTTATGAGATAGAGATAGATAGCTTTTGGATGTGATAGACAATAGAATATTTGAAGTGGATATTCTCATTTTATAGAATTTGCCATAATTTCTAGTCTCTAACTAACTGGTAGACCTACTTCTTAGCAAGTATATAAGTGTTTATGTTTCATCCTAAATATGTACTATTAATTTATTTATAAAATTAAAGGATTCCATATCTATTTTCAGAAAAATCCTAATGGTATAATCTGTAATACACATAATTTCTTTTTCAAAAACTCAATCAATAGAGTCTACATTTAGTACATTATTCCTATCAATATCAACTCCTTAAAATTTTTGTTCAATCCATGTTGAAATGGAAGATTTTATGAACTCCTTGCATTTAGTACATTATTCCTATGAATAACAACTTTTCTTCTCAAAAGTATAGTTCAATCCATGTTGGAAAAGTGGATTTTATTATTTTCAATCCAAGTTGAAAAAGTGTTGAAATAGAGAGAGCAGAGAGAGCAATTGATTGCACACAACAAACCACACATAGATAGTTTTATTGATCACCACATGTACAAATATATAGGACATAAATTACAGAGTTCAATACATGTACATCAGGACTCCAAATCATTAGATAGGAATCAACATCTTCTAGATTGGAGCTTAGGGACTCACACTCACAAGTACACATCACATGGAAGTATTATTTCCAACTTAATGCTTACATGGAAAACTTTAAAAACACATTTTACAACAACAATATGTTATATGTATCAGTGGTAGTCACTGAAAACTTTAAAAACACTTATTACAACAACAATATGAATCTCCATTTAAAACAGCATAACAGATAATTGACCATTCTAGACCTCCCTGCTGGAGCACAACTGGTCAGTCTAGACACCGAACCATCCTATGATCTTCCCCTGTATTCCCTAGTTATAGGAAGGCAGTCTGAATAAAAGAAGATTCAGAATTCAATTTTACAAGATGACCTCTTAAACACAACAAAATAACCTATAAACAAATTATATATAATCAAATTCTTGATATATTCTTGTGTCACCTTATACCTAAAAACCACCCATTTAAAATTATGCTAATCTGTTCTATAATTAATTCCTCATTTGATTTTTCACATTGATAATAACATACCACATAATAAACATCACACTTTTAATATCAAATCTACATAAATATATTAGTGCTGAGCATATCAACATGTAAACACCACATCTCTGCAAGGATTTGTTTAGAAAAGAAAGCCCATTATGATTTGTGGGCAGTGGAATTGATGGATGAATGATTTGTGGGCAGCCATAAGTTTGTTCCCATGAGCCCATTCAATGAATGATCCGCTTGGTCGGCGGCCTTTTGAGTTGATCTCTTGAATTGTGCTAGAATCAGTTGGCTTCTGAGGTATCCTCAACACGATAACCAAGACGGTGGAATCAATGGATGAATGGGCACTTCTCGGATAACTATGAGTTGAGAGAATATCTAACAGCGTAATTCTCTTCCTATGATACGATGCTCAACTTTTTAATATTCACTGCGCAAATCTGAAAACTGAATAACGATAGCATAAAAAGGGTTTTAGCCATCCTGAGATTCAGATTTGCCAAACTCTATTACACCGTCTGCAATGAATGTAGAGACCCCGTTTGGCCAAATCCGACATCCACATGACATCATGGCAGTGCTCTAATTGCCATTGCCTTCGCCATTGAGGAGCTTCAACGAAGTCATTCCGACCTGGAGCTTCCATGAGAAGCTGAATCACCCTGCAGGATGCTCTCCACTGCAGCTAGACATGAGGAACTCATTTCTTGCCAAGCCTGAATAAATCTGGACGACAAGCCTTGCTGACGCTGAGATGAATAATCGTCAGAGGGATGGATCCGGTCCATAGAAAATAACATCCATTTGTTTTGACAAAACGAACATAGATCCATTATGCACAATGTTTGACGGGACAGAACAGGCAGAGGGAAAGTTTTGACAGAACGTCTAGAGGAAATCGAGACAGTAGTTAAACAGACCTTCCAGATCTCACTAGCAGTAGATCGCCTAATGAAGGAAATCTCCCTTCAGCTTTTAACGAAACTAGAAGATCCCGACAACATTGAGATCTCTCCCTTCAGTTTTTAACGAAACTAGAAGATCCCGACAACATTCAGATCTATAGATCTCAGAAACATCATATTTCACGAAACAATTTAGATCTACACATTGCCTCACCACAGAAATCAATTATCACACATCTATATTAATGTATCTATGTACGGAGCAATAACACAGAAGACTCACATTTTCTTGGTTTTCAAATGAGGGAATATAACATGATGGAAAATATAGAGAAAGCAGAGAGAGCATTTGATTGCACGCAACAAACTACACTTAAATATTTTTATTGATTACCATATCCACATAAATTACATACTTCAACACATTTACATCACATCATATCACATCAAGATTTACATTACATCACATCACATCAGCATTTACATCCTTCAACACATTTACATCACATCACATACTGCCAACTACATAAAAACATTACTTCCAACAAAATCTAATAATATTAAACTAACCTAAACAAGTTATGTTTTTCTTTTTAGTCATAAACATATCACATGAAAAATAATTTAGCCAGAGAAATAATGTACCTAAGCCAAACCAATGAAATATCACAAAGAAAAATGGAAGCCGTCAAAATAACTGAATGCAAAAATCATGAAATTTGTGTGCATCTCTCTTCATTCTCCCATTCATGTTCATTCAGCCTTAGTTTTTCGTTCAACATTTTACTGATCATGTACGGATACATATCAATTCTGTCTGCAAGATGTAACTGTTTACTACCCAAAGATCTACTTGAATCTCATAAATACTGTCAGCTGTTCCATAACTCAATGCATGGTGCCAGTACTTTACGTAGTCAGAGACAAACGAAAGAATTGATCACACAAACACAAAAACTAGAATATCCCTGCTCGGGTTGGTGCTTCTGATCTCCACGAGTTTAGTTCCAAAGCTTCATTCGGTTTGGTACAGGTGCCATAGAACTTGGGTCTCAAAAAACGATACTCACCTCACAAGTCTCGAATGTGACTCTCCTCAAGTCCAGAAAAGATCTATCAAAAAAATTCTGCAATTAAAGCTACAGGATTGAAAAAACGATACTCACCTCACAAGTCTCGAATGTGAATTCTCCTCAAGTCCACAAAAGATCTATCAAAAAAAATTCTGCAATTAAAGCTACAGGATTGAATTCAGTAAATAACGCACATCTGGACAACAGTAACAAGTCTGAGGTTCTTCTTCTATTAACAATATGTGAGCTTTTCTTCTTCTTGATATCTACAGTACTGAGATCTAACAAGGCCGGAGGTGAATATTTTAGTAGTAGTGGACAGTGAGGGATAGAGGCTAAGACTTTCAAAGAAGGGATAAAAATCCAACCACATCTTTAGATTTATAAATAAGAATTGGTTTGTCTCAAACATGTCAAAATATATTCAGCTCTGGTACATAACCAAAAAAACCTAAAAAAATTGTACTTAGAAATTTTACATACTTTCATTTCCTTAGCTCCATTTATAATGATTATTTGTCAAAATATATTCAAGCTCCCGTAAGTAACTAAAGAATCTTAAAAAAAATTGTACTGGGCAATTTTACATAGCTTCATTTCCTTAACTCCATTTCTAACACTTGAATATTTCATAGATGCAAAAAAATAGAATGAATCTCAGTCTTGCTAAGCTCACTTTTGAGGAAACTTGCAGTGAAGAAATTGAAACATAAATGATGATACATATCACAGCAATGAAAATCTAATTATAGTCTAACTATAATATTAATCAGGATTCCTAATCAGCATGAGAAAATAGCTTTCTACAATCCTAACCAGAAAATATCTTTCTAGATGTTGAATACATCTAGTATCCCATCCCAATCATAGAAAAGAGGTATTTTCAGCCCTCCTCTTCCACCACTCCTGGTCGTCCTCCAACACTTCCACCAGGCTGTCCTAGTCCTGGTCCACCAGGTTGTCCTTGCCCACCAGGCTGTCCTCCTTCCACCAAGATGTCCTCCTCCTCCTCCACTTCTGCCAAGGGCTGTCCTCCTTCCACCAGGCTGTCTTCCTCCTCCTCCATCACTTCTACCAGGCTGTCCTCCTCCTCCACCACTTCCACCAGGCTGTCCTCGTCCTCTAGTCCACCAAGCTTTCCATGCACCCAGCTTTCTCCGTCACTATCTAGTTCTACAAAATCCCAAGGAATATAATCATTGTATTTTGCTGGCCTTTTCCTAGGTCTTCCCGATGTTGCTGCCTCACCATTGTTAACTGGAGCAACAACTTGTTCATGATATTGTGGGCTTGACTGTAATCCATGCTCTGAGTCTTTTTTCTGGTGAGCACTCATTTTCCTTTGTTCTAGACCTGTGAGGCTTGTGAATGAACCTCTGAGTTTTTAAACCTCTAAAATATTCAATACTGGTTTGCAAATGAGCTTTTGATTCCTTCAATATCTTCCTTCCTTATTTATGGTGCGCTCTAAAATAGAGTCTTCCACTTTGATTTAACCTAGAATCTTCTATTTTGATTATATTTTAAATACCATGGTTACAAAAAATATTTTAAATACCATGGTTACAGAAAACTACCTGGTGAATATCATAATTCATTACCATAACTAATGGTTGTATATGGTAAAAGTTATTTTTACAATAAGATTTTTATTTTGTTTTCTTTTAGAGTTCAAATACCATGGGTGGTTATGAAGGTTTATCAAAACCATGGGCTTGTTAACCACCAACAATAAAAAAACAATTATTCACTTTGGCTATTCAACCACATCTACCCCTATCACAAATATCACATTTCTCTAGATTTATAATAATATGTTTGACTAAAACACCCTTTCCGTATCAAAATTTACCTAATTTGGGAAATTTGCAACCATCAAGAAAAAATAGCTTAAAAATTGTAGGTTTTTAATATCATGGGGTTGTTAACTAGCAACAATAAAAAACAATTATTGACAGTGCCTATTCTACCACATCTAAGTGTATCATAAATGCCACATTTCACTAGATTTATAAGAATATGTTTGACTAAAATATGTGCTCCCTATCGAGATTTATCCAATTTTTGAAATTTGCATCCATAACTCAAAAGAACCCTTAAAAATTGGAGTCCACTACAGAGGGGCAGGAATGGGTGGATTGTCAAGAGGGGCAGGAATGGGTGGATTGTCAAAAGTGGCCAGAATCAGATTAAAAAAATTTCAAAAAATCTTGTAGATGCACTATTTGGATCATGTTTTGACGGTGGAAATGGATTCAACACCATCAAAAGGTTGTAGGGTAGCTAAAATTATGATTTTTGAGAACTTTTACTTGGATTTACAAAAAATGTGACTGGAATTTCCATAACTTCAAGGGCAAAAAAACATAGACTATCCCTTAAAAATTTGTCCACTTTTAATTGTACATGGTTTCTGTTTTGTTTTCTTACATTGTTCAAGTACCATGGGTAGATACCATAGTTTACCAAAACTAAGGGTTTGTTAAAGGCCAACAATAAAAAATAATTATTGAGTGTGGCTATTGAACCATGTCTACCTCCATCACAAATGTCACATTTCTTTAGATTTATAAGAATTCTTTTAAGTGGAATATGTGCTCAATATAAAAAAAAAATAATCAAATATGTGGAATTTGCAGCCATCACAAAAAAAACTCTAAAAAAATTGTGGAATTTGAAATGTACATAACTTCAGTTCATGGACTTTGTTTCTAATGATTTATGTTTTCCAATTAGTTTTTTTTTAGGGATCTAGCTATTGTACTGGAGTTTGGAGGACAGTCAGGAAGTGCCCCTACTGCCAAAAGTGCCAAATGTAGGTGTTTGAATAGTGTTTTTGATGGTGGAAATGGATTAAGCATCATCAAAAACCTAAAATTTTGAAGTTTAACAACTATAATTTAGATTTACAAAAATCTTCTTCTCATTTTACCTAAATATAAGTGGAATTTCCATAACTTTCCCGACAATTCCTCTGCCTTGTTATACTAAGCTATTTTATTTTCCAAATTATGCCCTAAACATTTGCTAAATATTTCACCTAACTATTGTCACACTATGAGTCCCTAGACAATCAAAAAGTCCAAAAAAATACACTTGTATTTATTATCATGACCAGGTGCACTGAAAATGATCATTGTTGTATTATAAACACATATTTTGATATCAATATAATATAAAATATCCAAAAAAAAGGAAAAGCAAATGTTTTTAGTGTGAACATCTTATCTTAATGGAATGCCAAAAGTTTAACATGTAATGACAAGTAATGCACACTTCTCAAAAAGTCAAAAAGTCAATTTTTAAGGTAACACTATTATTAGACCTAGATTATGGGAGAAGTGTAAATTTTGTATAGTTGTAAACATTTAAATATTGGCTCAATTAATAATAAAAAAGTAAAAATAATAAATAAAAAGTTAAAGTCATATAAATAAAGGTACTCTCAAGTATGACCTTAAATATTTAAATGTTGGTTCAATCAATAAAAAAAGGTTAAAATTAATACAACTAATAAAATTAAATTTGTTGTTATATTTTGATTTTTTTTTATTAATAAAATTAAGAACAACTTTTTAGATAAAAAATTAACCTAATTGCCAAGTTAAAAAATATAAAAAATATAAGTAGTGGCTATAAATTAAAATCCATATTGCCTTGAAAATTAAAATAATGATTCCATAACCATATTTAAATTTAGTTAATAATCACATAAAACTCAATTATTACAATATGTACACATGGCGTAGTCTTGGGTTCAAATCTTGGGCTACCCAAGTCTCACCGAAACGGAAGTCTTCGGTTCAAATCTTGGGCTACCCTTCCCCTAGAGGGGTACATAATGGACATGTAAATTGGAGAGTCTAGCCCCACCTTACAAAAAAAATTTATTACAATATGAAAATATTCTTAACCATCATTTGATGGTGTAAATAGTATTTATTACCATACCATGGAGCAATACCATGGCTTATCAATACAACATGGTCAAAACCATAACTGATTTCACAATCAAAATATTTTATAACAATACTACGACATTTTTAAAGTGGATATTCACACCCACTTTACTATGAATATTATTAAAATGTAAATAAAATTTGCTATTGGTCAATACTACCACTTATCAAAACTAGATGCCCAAAAAAAAGTAACTTATTTCAAAATCAAAATATTTTATAAATATTTTATTTTATTGTTTAGAGAATTTTCAGCGAAATCACATAAATATTATTTTGTCGACCAGTGTGGTTCATGTTGAGTACAAGTTGAAGAACCAATCCACCTTAGATTGTTAAATAGTATGTGCAGAGAATAGCCTAATTCTGACCTAATGCCAAGAGTCAAACCAAAAATATTTTTGTTATATTTAATTATTATTATTCTAAGAAATTAGGTAAATTAGGTAAATTATATAATAAAAGTATTCATTTGTTAATTTTAACTAAATTTACTTGTTTATTAATAT
>APFE030473041.1:81549-165970 GCA_000404065.3 Pinus taeda | reverse complement strand
CACCAATCATGGCAACGGAACTGACAATGACCACTGGAGATTTCGTACGCTTGACAGACGTCCCATCCCCCGACCTCTCATTATATCACGCAGGCTCTTATGTAAAACGCGATCTACCTTTTTGCCTCGATTTCGGCATTTCATTGTTTTTCTAAAACATGGCATAATTTCATATGCTGTTTCTTAATGACTTGACTTCCGACTGGCTGCTACTCCTCTCTTTGACGGCTGGGGACAGCCTATCAGATCGCGGGGGGGAGGTAACCTCATTACTCCATGGATTACATGGCTGCACACCATTCGGGCGAGATAATGTACGAAGGTATGGCATGGTTTAACGGTATGATAATTCCATTTTACAGAAATTGCCGTCCACGATCCTTTTTTGGTTGCATGCTCTGTGTTCTTTTCCGAAATTTGGCGATGATCATCCTCTCTGCGTCTCAAACACCGCAAGCAGTTGCTGTTCCATTAAGAATTCAGAGTAGAATCATGGGGGGAAAGACAGTCCGAAGCGAGCCTCACGAGTTGACAGTCTCCGCTGCTGCCCGCAAAATCCTGGAAAACACAGGGTGGTTGAATGATTTCAGCCGCCTACAAGAATCAAATGAAGCAGTGGCGTTGGAATTCCTGCAAAATTTGCAGGAAAATTACTTCATAGTAGGAGGAAAGCGGATAGTGGTCACGGAGGATATCATCGCAGAAGTCTCAGGACTACTAGCTGCCGGACCCGTATGGACGCTGAAAAAGGAAAGATTACAAAAGGCTATGGAAATTTTCCAGGATGAAGGCCAGAGCTTGACAGTCAAAGGGAAAGGAGTTCTGCCGACAACACTAGGAG
The DNA here is from genome assembly GCA_000404065.3 of Pinus taeda. Taxonomy (NCBI): domain Eukaryota; kingdom Viridiplantae; phylum Streptophyta; class Pinopsida; order Pinales; family Pinaceae; genus Pinus; species Pinus taeda. The sequence goes on along the minus strand of APFE030473041.1, from coordinate 165,129 downwards.
AACCCTGGACTAAGCTAGCAAAAATAGTGCAGAGTTATATCACCTGCGAAGGGAGGAAAGACGTGGTAAGACCTCGTCACCTGAAACTTTTAGCTGTTTTAAAAGGAAAATGTTATGTAAATATCCCTGCACTTTTAAATTCATTATTACATGACGCGGCCCGAAGCCTGAAGAAGGCACATCACATAGACACAGTCGTTAGCCACCATCGAATGATTTGATTGATAGTGAGCCACAGTCTCACTCAACAACAAAACACTTGGGAGGAACTGATCGCAATAGTCGAGGGGGGAATTGGCTGCACCACCCCAAAACCTAAACAGTCCTCCAGCACGCCGGAACGATCAGAGAAACGCTTCTCCAAAATGAAAACAATCCTCCAGTACCCCAGAACGACCAGAGAAACCCAGAGAACTTGCTGGCACACCCGAACAACCTGAGAGACCAAGGAAATCAGCCCGGCTGGCTCGGATACAAGGAAGGCTGGAAAAGATTCAGGGAACCACTGCCCAGCCAATTGAAATTGCGGACGAACCTCCAGAACCAGAAGGAGGACCCTCCGAAGAAAATGCTGAGCAATCAGGGGCTGAGGCTGACTAGCCTGGAGGAGGAATTGAGGAAAGAGATGAGCACTCTGAGGCAGAAATAGCCACCGAGCAGGTCAATCAAGAAGAAGAAGTAGTACAGCTAGGGGGTAGCCCGTTGCAGGACCCTGTGGGTGAGGAGGAATTGGTAGCAGTCCTGGCCAATATGGGGGAATATGGCAAGCCCTCCAGCACAGCAGGCATCCCTGACGGACCCGCGGAGGAAGATATACCCGAGAAAGTCCCAACAAGACAACAATCAGAGACAATCTGTCCCCAAGACGCCGGAAGATATCCCAGATGAAGAAGGAGCAGACTTAAGGGCCAAACCATTTGCTGAGGCAAAGGAAATTAAGAAATAAGGAAGAAACAGCAGAGGGTGTTGGGCACTATAGCCAGGCTCTGACAGCAAATTCGAATTTTGAAAGCCAACTTGAGAATACAAAGGACCACAAGGAAAAGGAAGAGGGCCACTGCAGCAAGAACCCAAAGGACAAGAAGATGACAGACCTATACCCGTTTTGTTGGTCGAAACCCCATTAGGAGACCTACTGCCGAGGAATAGACTGCTGTTCCAAATGACATCGAGGAACAGGTTGTTGTTCCAAGTGACATTGAAGAACAAACTGTTGTTCCAAATATCGTGGAGGGACAGACTGTTGTTCCATCTGACCCTGAAAAACGGATGGACATTCCAATGGAACAGCAAGAGGCTCCGATGGCAGGGGGACCACAACAACCCTTTATTCGCGTTAAGAAAGAAAGAGAAAGCAAAGAGACCCAAACAGAAGAACCACCCTCAGGGGTAATTTGGGTCCTAAACTCTAAGCAGCGTAATAGAAAGGTCCAGGTCAAACTCCCAGCCTCTACAGCTTTATGGAAAAAGGATCCAAAAACAAGGACCTTGCACAAAATGATGAAGGAAGCTCAGCAAGAAGCTGAGCAGTTGAGAGAACAAACAGTCCCCGGGGAGAAATACGAAGAGCTACAACAACAACTTCGGGATATTAGTCAGTCCGAGAGTCAGGCCTTTGAAGGATGGCAAAAGGAGCAAGAAAAGGTTGCTAAGGTAACTCGTCGATTAGATAGTGTTGTTAAGGAGATGGACACTGTGTGTTCCTTGTATAATGACGTTTTGACTTGTAGGGCCCCTGCTAAAAATTATGCTTTATTTTTGCTTGAACGATATTTGCAATTGAAAATAAAAGCCATTAGAGCAGGTGCACCTATCCACATCAACACTGTTAATGATTTTATAGACTGTTGCAAGCATTATGGAGTTAAGGTTCAAAGGCTATTGTGCGAGTTTTACTTGCACAACCTTGTGCTAGACCAGGAAACTAATTTAAATCCTGGCCCTTTTGTTGGCCATATACAATTCCAAGCCTTTATCTCATTTGGGGTTAATCAGCTGAAATGGATCAGAGCTTACAACACCTTTCAGAGACAGGAGAATAGCCTAGACTTATGGGTACGAGCCGAACCTAGAGACCCAGTGATGCTATGGAGAGAGCATAGGAGCCTTATGAGGATCCCGGGTGTCATCGAGATATTAGGACCCATGCACGAAGACTTGATCCGACATAGTCTAGAATATTTCATGACTATTAAAGACCTTGCCATCGATGCTGCAAAATTTCGATACCGGACCTCTAGCCCAAACATCCAGCTCAGGGAACCATTCAAATACGAGAATTTTGGCGGCTGCCAGCCGATTGAACCTTTATGGGGAACGGATTCTGCAGCAGGGCCCATCCTGGTTGGGGTATCGATTTCGCAGTCCAATTATTTGGCACCCTGCACCCAGATATCAGGCCTTGTATGAGATGCCTGCAGATCAAATAAATCAGTTCTTTGATAATCTAGTTGCTCATCGGTTGTCGGCCTCCTCATGAGATCCCCTGTTCGGCCTATTCTCTCACCGCCTTGCATGTCAACTATAATGTTTTCATGAGGCCATGAAACAGGGTAAGCAGGGGGGTGTGTGGAGTACTTGAAAGGTATGCTTTTGACAAGCAATTTAGTGGCTTTTCAGTAATATTTGTAACTTTTTCTGCATTGTGAATTCAAAGGAGATAAAGGATTGTAATAAAATGTGCAAGAATTAACAAGGGAAGTTCAATTACTAATAATTGTCGTTTTTCTATGCAGGAAGACGTGGAAGCAAGGAGTTGCCATCCAAAAGCGAAAAGCAGAGGAAGAACAACTGCTGTCCCTCCAGAGGGGAACCAGATGCGAACAAGATTGAGCAAATCAGAGCTGAATAGCCCAGGAAAAGAATGCGGGATACCGAGTCGGCGAACGTGAGAAAGAAAAGTGAAGGATTAACCGATTGGCGAATCCCTCAGGATTGAAGTTCTACTTATCTTTGTTATCTAGATACCTCCGTCGTTACTTTTATATAAAGGAACAACGTCATTGAGAAAAGGGACTACTGTTTTTATAATTTTAAGTTTCAGAACAAAACTTTGATCATCGAGTCTCACTGAGACCTGGTTTTGTTATACATTTGTTGATGCATTAATATAAAGGACTTGGTGTTTATTTCATCTCTGCATCTGGAGTAATCTAAGGCGGTGTACCATTGGTAGCTAAGGGCCCAGCTCCGAAGGACACTTGCTTTTGTATCATTATACTGTGATTTGTGTGTGGTTTGTTTATCTTTATTACTCAGTAATCTGATACATCTTTCATATGATATGCTATGATCTGTTATGATCAATATATGAATGATTTCTCCATGTAATGAATCTGCACTGTATAATTGGATCTATTCAGGGTTGAATTGCATTGTTAATCAACTATTTCTGTAACAGAGTGTCGATATGAATGTTACTGTCATTGGATCCATGTGAAATAATACTTGTTGGGACTTGAAAGTAATGTTACTCTGTTTAGAAACATAATTATATCATTCATCATTCTCAGATTACTAGAACATGTATATATGGTTGATGCTTGTTGTTCCATGATTCATCAAGGAATGCTGTTTCATAAAGTATATCTTATCTAGTTTGCTTGAAGAGGAAATCAGAGTGTGAATCAGTTGGTTTTAACTCGCGAGATTTAGTGCTTTCGATTGCTGTTCCATTTACTGCTGTTTCATTTTACTGCTGTTCCATTTTACTGTTGTTCCATTTATTGCTGTTCCATTTCCATTTTGCTGTTCCATTTTACTTTCTGCCGTTTTATTTACCTGCCTTCATTGTTTTGGTGTGAGAGAAGGTCTAAGGCTGTAGTGAGCCTCAGCAAGACGCTACCTAGCTCCCAGACCTATAAGTCCATGCTCTAATTTCCTTTTTATCAATTTCTAGAGGGATGGGTTATTGCTTCCGTACCCTTGACTGATCAACTGTCTTGTGTGATTCTATTTTTTGGATTAATTCAGTTACCGCTTAGCATTTGTTTTCTTTTGTATCTTCTGAACACTATACTACTAAGCATTACTCGGACAAATAGCCTCGAATTGAGCTACTCTTTGCAATAACAAAACATTCTCAGATTGATTTATTAATGTGGAATAATTAGAGGTGTGAGAGACCCTAGTTATAGCTCTACACATGGTTCTCCCTCTCTCTTTATAATGTTATGTATTTACCAGGGCTGAAAGAGAATTTTATGTCTATTGCTATGTTTGAGGATAAAGGCTATGATGTATTCTTTAGTTTGGGAAAGGTTTTCCTAAGGCATATTAGCACTGGACAGACCAAACAGATAGGGATTCGAGTTAAGAATCTCTATAAGTTACAGATAAAAGACGATGCTACTTTGAGTTCCAAATCAGAGGTGATGCATGGCCAAGATATTTGCGAGTTATGGCATAGGAGACTGGGCCACTTGCATCAAGGGGCCTTGAAGATCATGCAGCAAATTTCTACCGGATTACCCAAGTGCAAGCTGGAGCAAGTGAGCACATGCAAAGGTTGCATTTTGGGTAAGTATGCAAAATATTCTTTTCATGATTGGGATGGTAGAGTAGGAGAAGTTCTGGAGCGAGTTCATTCAGATGTATGCAGGCCCTTCTCCATAGCCTCCATCGGAAAGCAAAGGTACTATGTTATTTTTGTTGATGATTTTTCTCGTAGATGTTGGATCTACTTCATGCAAATGAAGGATCAAGTCTTCTTGAAGTTTTGTGAGTTCAAAGCTTTGGTAGATAAAGAATCAGGGATGAAAATAAAGGCCTTGCGAAGTGATAACGGTGGAGAGTATATTTCCTAGCAGTTTAAGGACTTCTGTGCTTCAGAAGGAATTAAACGGGAACTAACGGCACCTCATAACCCACAATAGAATGGGGTGGTTGGAAGGAAGAACAGATCTATTGTGGGCGTAGCTCGATTGATGTTGCATGACCAAGGCCTACCACTTCATCTGTGGGCTGAGGCATGGAATACAACAATATATCTTCAGAACAGAAGTCCTCATTGTATTTTGGGGATGAAGACACCTATGGAGGCTTTTTCAGGGAAGAGACCAGATGTGAATCACTTCTGCATCTTTGGATCACCAATCTTTTGTCATGTGACCAAAGATGCTTGGAAGAATCTAGACACAACAGTTGAGTTGGGAATACTTGTGGGGTACAATGATATAGCTCACAACTATCATGTGTTTCTGCCTGCCAGTCAAAGGACTGTAGTGCGAAGGGATCTAAAGTTTGATGAGCAGCGAGCCATGCGAGCATCATTTGAGAGGGAGCTCAAGTTGCATGGTGATGATGAGGAACTATTAGTTCCTAATGAGGAGGAGCCTCCTCATGATGAAGAGCAGCCGCATGCAGAGATTCTAGTTGTGGAGATCACCACTACTAGAGAGTCTTCCAAAGAGGGGTAGAAATTCTCATGGGAAGCTGACAAATTGATGCAGGATGTGAGAGAGAATGTGGGGTAGCCATCCTCTCAGTGCAGACAAAGGAGATATCTCGATAGATACACTGGCTACATGGCCTTGGTTGGGGAGTGTGTAGCAACCGAGCCTTCTTCTTTTGAGGAGGTAGTACAACAGCTAGTTTGGGTGGATGTGATGGTAGAGGAGTATGATTCTATCATGCAAAATAGTGTATGGGATGTTGTTCCTAAACCAGGGGACAAGTCATTGGTTACTTCCCGATGGCTTTACAAGGTAAAGCAGGTAGCTGATGGTAGTATTGAGAAACACAAGGCAAGGTTTGTGTCCCGTGGTTTCTCACAGGTTGAGGGGACTGACTATGATGAGACCTTTTCTCCTGTTGCAAGGTACTCATCGATTATATCAATTCTAGCACTATCATCACAGATGGGTTGGTAGATCCATTAGATGGATGTGAAGACAACATTCCTCAGTGGGGAGATTGAGGAATAGGTATACATAGAGCAGCCAGAGGGATTTGAGACCTTCGATGGTGACTCACATGTGTGTCGGCTCAAGCGAGCATTGTATGGGCTGAAGTAAGCACCCCGTGCTTGGTATACCAGGATCGACAGCTATTTCACCAGGTTGAGCTTCACCAAGAGTGAAGTGGATGCGAACCTCTACCACACCATTGTAGATGGTAAGCTATTGATTATTGTACTTTATGTTGATGATCTAATTTTGACAGGTGATGATTAGTTGATCAAGTCTTGCAAGGTGGATCTTGCAAGAGAGTTTGAGATGAAGGACATGGGCCTCATGCACTACTTTCTAGGCATGGAGGTGTGGCAGAGAGATGGGGAAGTATTTGTGTCTCAGGGCAAGTATTCCAATGAGATACTGAGGTGCTTTCACATGGAGATGTGCAAGCCCATCGAGACTCCTCTAGCAGGTGACTGGAGGAAGGAGGATGCTACTTCAGGTGAGGTAGTAGCTGCTACATTTTACAGACAGCTTGTGGGTTCACTCATATATTTGGTGAACACGACTAGATTTGTGCTTTGTAGTGAACCAGCTGAGTCAAGCTATGGTTCATCCAACCAAGTTATTTTGGAAGGCAAAAAAGGATGTGTTGAGATATCTCAGAGGCACTACATAGTATGGATTATGGTACAGGCAGACAGAGGGAGTGAAGCTCCAAGGCTTCACAGATGCAGATTGGGCAGGTAGTCCATCAGACAGGAAGAGCACTTCTGGAGGGATCTTCAACCTTGGGTCAAATGTAGTTTCTTGGTATAGCCGGAAACATAGATCAGTTGCACTTAGCATAGCGGAGGCAGAGTACATGGCAGCTAGTCAGGCTGCATGTGAGGCCATCTAGATGCGAAAGATTCTAGTGGGATTATTTGGTCAGATGATGGATCCTACAGTGATATATTGTGATAATCAGAGTTGCATTAAACTCTCCAAGAATCCAGTGTTTCATGACAGGTCCAAGCATATATATATCTGCTACAATCGTTTACGGTATTGTGTGGTCAAGAGGATCATGATGTTGCACTACATTTCAACTGAGGAGCGAGATGCATATATTTTGACAAAGGCATTGTCAAAAGGCAAGTTTGAGTTCCACAGAGACAAGATCGGGGTTGTTGATAATCCCTTTCTTATTGAGAGGGAGTGTTGAAAAGTGGGCAACAAGAAATGCTAAATTTAGAATGTGCTAAAAATAGAATGTCTAAAAATAGCATGTCTAAAAATAGTAGTTTGGCCAGTCAAGTCATTGGCCACCTTGGGTGAGAGGTGAAATTGCTAAAAATAGAAAGTTCTAAAAATAGCATTTCTAGGTCCCTTCCTATTTATAGCAATCCCTAGTCTATCATTAGGAAGTAAAATTAATCTTGGTCTTAACAGCAGTTGGAAATATTAATTAATTAATTTAGTTGAGTTAATTAGTTAAGGAAATTCGAATTTGAAGTCTTTGTGAGCAGGCACATGAGTTGTCCCACTGATTGAGGAATTTATCCTTAATTTCCTCCATTGATTGAGGGAATAAGTATGAGTTCTATAATGAGAGAATCAGTTGACTTAGTTCTAACTAGTCAAGTCCAATTAGATTATTTTAACAAGTTGTTAAAATAATAAAATATAGTTTGTTAATGCCTGCATGTATGTGACAACTATTATTTTAGATAACTGAGGATTCACTCATGGATAACTGTTGCATGTCATTTTTGTCAGAGACCCAGTTGAGATCAGATGAGGGACAATGTACTATCAGATGCTTGGATCTTCCCATGGAATATTCCTTGCATGCATGAGGAACTAGTGTCCTCAAGGATTGCGTAGTTGGACCTATGGTTGACAATAGGTATGATTTGGGGCCAATGCTCATATGTTATGAATTGGACCCCAATCAAAATTGTGCAAGGAAATAGGGGATTGATGGATATTTGCCTACATATTGAGGCATAGTGATTCTATCATCTTCATCCTTTGATTGCAAGAAGTACAAGATAGCTCTTAAGCTAATATTTTTTGTAAAAAGAAGAGGATTTCCACTTGATTGATAATACAGTTGTGATGCAGGAAAGTGTTCCCTCTGCAGACAGAGGCAAGCCCTCTAGCCCTAGAGTGGGTCTAGTCACAAACAAGGATAGACCAACAATAGTTTTCCTTAAACAGTTCAAGTTGGAGGGCCTACCTCAACCAGTGGTCGATGGAGTTCCGTTGCGCTAATCCAACTTCCGCTTCCTCAACGAGTGATCAACCTGAAACAAAGCAAAGGAAATACAACAAAGCACGTAACTGGATACAACAATGAACTATTTACTCACAAAGTCAAGAAGTCATGAGCTATCAAGTATATCACATACAAGATATATAAAAACATCATTGATTTCATTAATAATAAAATAAGAGAGCTTAAAACCAAGGTCTTGACGTCACAAGCCTTCTCAGAAAGCGTCCAGCCAGCATATTCTTTAAGCATTCACTCTTTGGTGATGGATCTCCCAACACACACAAAGGTCTCTCTCACTCACAAGTTTTCCACAAGATTAAAGGCACTTCACAACCTTCCACAAGTTATTAACAATCCCACACTTAGCACTCTCATACCAGCTATCTAGCAAACACTAACAACACTGCCCAACTAGCCAACTATCAGGAACTCCAGAACTCAGGAACTAGCAATGCATATCAATGGTGAGAGTTTAAATAGGAGAAGGAGTCTCCATGAAAGGTGGAAAGGAGAGCTTATCACCAAGGAAGGTAGAACAATTGATGGAACTACCACACCAGGGAAGGAAGGGTGACCTAAGCAAGGCCAACAACTAGGTATAGAGTCATCTAGAAGGCTGACTGTTGGAACAATTCGCCCAATCTGGATCATCGCAGGCATAGAACTGATATTCAGCGTTGACATCGCAAGTGATCAGTGCAGATAGTTATATCATCGTTGAAGAGACCACATAGCCCCGCGTTGGTGCTTAAAATCAGTCCATCGCAGTAATCAAGTGTACTTCTGTGCTGGCAGCGTGGTTGGTCTGTTCATGAGTGCCCTTCAATGCGTTTATTAGACCAATAGCCACGATGAGGTAGACAACTTTGGAAAAGTGGGTCAATTGGCAGCACAGGAGGGCATTTCTCTGTCATAAGCATGTTTGACCTGGACACATGAAACAATGAGAAGACTGACAGTGAAAGCAGTGATAAATTACTGTTTAACAGATGCCCCCTAAAGTATGAAGCCCAAGAGAGTGGGAGGGGTGAAATGCTTTACAAAAAAACTGGCTAGAACACCATCTGGAAGTACCTGTGCACAAGTCGAACAGATATCTCCGAAGTACATGTAGTCTAGGCATGGATGCAGCCATCCAAAAGACATACGAAAAATGTATGTGGTATGGACACAGCCACCCAGCTAATGAGACCATGATAATGATAAAGGTATGGTCACAGCCATCCATCAATGAGTCATGTAATCGTAAACCAATCCACGCAGCCCGAGCGTGAGTAATTTGAGCCCAGGGTCTTGAACCCAACCGACCATAGTACAAATTCTAACATGCGAATAGATGTGCTAAGGTCGAGCATGATATAAAATTGCTTGATTACTGGTCAATGATGAAAAATATTAACAAGCGTGAGAGAAACCACCAATAAAGCCAATGGTTCTCAAGGTACTGTGCAGTACAATCCATGAAGTGCAAAGAATGAGCTGAAGTTGAACACTCGTGGAATCACCTAATCGACGACCAATGATGCGAATCAACCGTCAAGTGCGAAGAACTTGCCATTGAGGCATGCAAGCTCCAAGGTACCAAAGGGGGTCTCTAGATCAATCTCCTGAATAATGAGCTAATGTCGACAGGATAAGGAACAAGTGGTAGATGGTGAAACAGAGCATCAGAGAAGGAGACAGAGGTGCAAATTGCAGAAGGATTATACTCTTGAACATGTCGGCGACACGACTTCGGAGGGCGGAAACATTCAAGTACCGAAGGATCAGAGGCTTAATGACAACAACATGAATCAGATGGAATGAGTCTAAATGACAACCCAACCCACGGAAGGCCAAATGACGATGTATGGATGTCCCAACCAGACAAGAATCAGAAGTGTCGATGTTCAAGAGTGATTGGTTTCCATAGACAATCGATGACATTTTCCAAATTTCCCCCCACCATTGCTAGCGAGTACCCCAATTATTTTTTAAGACAAGGTTGAAGGGGATAGCATATGCTTGTGATATAAGTTTGACCTTCGGTTGAATCCAACCTAGTAATAGTTTAACGAGCCCTAGGGAGGAGAAGCTCAGGTCTCGTCATGGTAACGAGTCCAATGTCGTCAGGGTTTAACGAGTCCGACATAGGTAAAACTCGGAGTCTTTTTCATGTTTAAGGAGTTTGAAAAAGACATGGAAAAGAAAACTCCAAGGGGGTCCTTTTTCGTAAAGTTGTGTCTCTCGAGTCCGAAAAAGTATAAAACATTACTCGAAAGAACCGCCCGACCATTACGATGGAGGAGTACTTTTCATGATTAGTGACTTCGATCTGAAAAAGTAGAAAAGCGACCAAAATCACGTCGTTTCGTAACCGTTAACAAGCCTAAAACGACAAAGGCCCGACAATCTTTTCTTATTTAAACGGTTAGAAAAAGAGCTTAAAGGCGACCGCCTCTTATTTACTTTTAACGAGTCAAGAGGAGTAACTCAACTATCTTTTAATCTTTAAACAGTCGGAAAAGAGCTAAAAGAAGACCTCCATTTTTATTCTCTTTAACGAGTCAAAAAGGAAAAACTCGGCAATCTTTTCATATTTTACAAGTCAGAAAAGAGCTTAAAGGTGGCTCGTCCTAGAGGAACGAGTGGTATAAAGGGTAGCAACTGGTTTTGGCAATGGTGGAACTGCTCAAAACATGTAATGGTCAAGAGGCTGGCTAATAAAACCACTCATCACTACAGTTCCTTAGGAAAGGAAAAAACACCAAGTGAAAGCATATGATCGGCCAAAGAGATGGTGGCAATGGAATGAAACAATCAAGGCTCATCTAGTACAATTTAGCAGATAAAAATAGCAATCACGAGGTGTAAATCAGGTATGGGTTCATTTTTACACAAGCTTGAACCATGAAGAACTCTACTTTGATTCGGTTTCATGTTTACACAATCTTGAAATGAAAAGCTATGCTTGTGATAAGTTCGCATGCCCCCAACATAATGACGCAAATCGAGGTACATGCCCCCCAAGCTTCATTGCATTCAACGAGGTTGATGGAATGAAGGTTCATTTTCAAGATCTTGGAAAGACTTGACTTGGATTTTACGAGATCTTAAGCAAAGACTTGATTTGGAAAGGGAGGCGTTTCATTTTTTAATGAGGTTGACACAGTAAAAGAACTATCCTCATAACCCTTGTTTCATTTTTTAACGAGCTTGACACAAGATCAGGAACTATGGTCGTGACTCTTGTTTCATATTTTAATGAGGTTGACACAAGAACAAATTATCCTCAGAACACCCAGTTTCATTTGTTAACGAGGTTGACAGAGTAAAAGAACTATCCTCATAACCCTTGTTTCATTTTTTAACGAGCTTGAAACAAGATCAGGAACTATGCTCGTGACTCTTGTTTCATATTTTAACGAGGTTGACACAAGAACAAACTATCCTCGGAACACCAAGTTTCATTTTTTAATGAGGTTGATGTAGGATCAAATTATCCTTGTGAATCGTTGTTTCATTTTTTAACGAGGTCGACACAAGATCAGAACTATCCTCGGGTCCTTGTTTCATTTTTTAATGAGGTTGACACAAGATCAGAACTATCCTCAGCACTCCTGTTCATGGGCCATACGAGAACATGGCTCCCAAGAGGTCTTCGCGGGATGGAAGGGATGCACTCTGGGAGGAATACATGTCATGAGGCACTAATGACAAATTAGGTTCCAATGCCCCCAGTACATGATGTACGAGACCATCTGCATGATCATCAGTAGAGGCGAAGATGGAACGGGTAGCCACATAATTGACCTATGGCAAGGGAGGCACTGCTTGCAAGCAAGAACCAAGAGCGGATGACAGCTGTGGAGGAGGCATCGGGGGACTAAAGAACGATAATTGATCTATGGTCACAATTCTTCCATCGTGTGGAAAGCAAACCACATAGAAAAGTGAAGAGAAGAGGGCCCCCATGGCATAAACATAGTCACGGCCAATAAGAAGACTGAAATCTAAAGTACCTTGGACAATCAGTACATCTATATAGACGGTTTTGCCTCCCAAAGTAATAGGGAACTTCGGAAGGATCCCTAACGGTTGACTGGTTCCTTCGTCAAACACTAACAGATTCTGTGCAACTGGCACAAGCTCTGGGGAGCCCAAAGTTTGCCAAGTAGTGGAAGGCATAAGACTGACAGATGCACCCTCATCCAAGATAGTGCCAGGTACTGCCTTATCATAGGCATGTACTGTAATCTGGAAAGGCACATGGGATGGAAAGTGGAAGGCGGTCAAATGACTCCAGTTGAAGGAAATGACTGAACTACTCGGTGGGGGAATCGTATGATTTCCCCCCTGCTCTACAGGAACCGAAGAAGGACCCTCTTGACCAACGAGAATAGGAGGGTCGTTTGCGGACTCAGGAGAATCTAACGAGATGAGAAGAACATGAGCAGTAGAATCATGATCCTCCTCCGAAATAGAGTGATCAACAAGTGGTGAACCCAAGTTGACACTCTCTTCGACCAATGGTTGGTCTGGAACAGGCTGAGCACAGCCAGGTTTGGAAGGAGGAGCATGGACAAGAGAAGAATCTAAGTTAATCTATTTGTCAATAGGGAGAGGGTCTGAAGAGAGCCTCTGATAACCAACGGGAAGTTGGGGTGAAGAAGCTATAAGACTTTCCAAAACGGTGGAAGCTTTATCCATGAGCAGACAAAGGTGAAGGGGATGGTTGCCTTCACACAGTCTACAGGGGAATCAAATCTTCCCTTTCTTCTTACCATTGCCAGTTGATAGGGTAGCATCACCATGAGCTTCAGAGGATGATGAGGGACAAGCCAGATCGTGGGACCATGCTTCTGAGATCCTAGGAATGCCAGGACAATTATGAAGAAGATGGTCACCCTTGCACAATTTACAAGGAAACTTAACCTTCCACGGAGGAGCAGAAGGTGTTCCGACCTGGATTTTACTCGGAGCAGTAGCTACACAGGTGGCCTCGCACTTATCCGACTTCTTCTTCTTCCTCCTCTTCTTAGTCTCCTGGTTACTAGATGTGAAACTTTCACCAGGTGAAGGAGGAGAGGAGGAGGAAGAAACGGGAGAAGGTGCAAGCTCAACCTTGGAATCATCATGTCGTGGTTCAGATGAAGAATACGGTGGAATAGGATTCATGACACTCGGGAACACCGAGGTTGAAAACAACCACACAGGCAAACCGATGGTTAACCTAGGCAAAGACAATGTTGCCATATACGGAGCACTGGCATTTCCAAATGAAGGAGACAGACTAGGATTTCCATCTAGGGGTAGACCTTGGCTGGTAGACTCGAGGAATGTTGCCATGAAGAAAAAGCCTGAAAAACACTCTTATCACAACCAAGAACTTGAACTATTACCAGGAATATTTCGTGGGTAGTAAATTTTATGACGCAGGAACAAAACTTGACCTTTTCATGTTCAAGAGTCGAGAAAAGGATGAAAAGGTGACTCTATCTCTTTTGAGGTTTAATGAGCCTGAAAGGACAAGTGCTCAAATGGACCTTTTCTTTTAGGGAGTTCGAAAAGGAACGAAAGTGACTACTCTGGAGAACTAGGCAAAAGGTTTACCAAACAACCCTTAAAACTGCATATACACCTTGGCAGTCATATGAAAACCAAGGACTTTCCATATGACAATCAATCTTCCTGAATGTTGTGTTTGGTGCATTACGATTTGTAAGGTGATAGACACAGCTTTCTAGGGATAAAGGATGATAAGCCTATTGGGGTATCCCAATATATACTTGACGGTACGTGGGAGCACAATTCCGTACTAGACCACTATTGAGTCAAAGAAGGAGGAATCACCCAACCTTGAGTGGAAACAAAAGTGACTAGGTTTAACGATGCCGGAGCACATCTCTAGCCTAGACCTCTAAATAGTGTGCATTATGTTCCAATGCGTTGTTAGATTTATTCAGTTCGTTTTAAGGTTGATCTTGAATTATGTTTCAGTTTCAGGCCCTATTGTATGTATTCAACAAATCCTAGGATGCAGCTACAATGAACGAAATAACCTTTTACTTCAATGAGCACCTACCTATGGGAGGGTAGAGAGATCATTCCCAAACCAAGAAAACCAAGACAAGTGAATGCAAACACTAAGAAACACAATGCATCAATACACTGATCTCACAATGCATCGATACTACTAATGAAAGATTTAACATTCGCTTCCCAATTTTTCAAACATGAAAATTCGTAATGCAAATGTACTTTCAATTTTGTATGCTAAATGAATGCAAACTTTTGATTTTCTTCTTCTTCCTTTTTTAAATTCAAAGAAGCAAAAAATCAAGTGTGAAATGATCGATCCAAACAATTGTGATCTATGCTTGGTAGTGAAGAAATCGAATCAACATAAAAAAATTGGTTCAATAATCGACACTAAAAATCAACCAGCAAGAAAACAAGCAGTGAAAGAGTCTCAAGCAAATCACAAGAAGGTTATGGATGAACCTTGAATAGACAAGTAACCCAAGCAAACAATTTCTCAATGAAACTTCTAAAGGGCTAGGTCACATAGTCAAAAAATAACACAAGACTCACTCAATGAAATCAAAGAGATAGTACCCTAACCAAAAGAAATTGAAACAAGCTAATGAGAGACAAGAAACAACAGGGGATAAGCAAGATTGATGAATTCAGGAGGTAAAAAGTTGTAAAAACAACTTTACAGGAATCATCGCAAGTTGTACACTGACAACTAGAGCTGTCAGCGCAAGTTGAGGTACCATCGCTAGAGATGGACGGACAACTAGATATGTCAGCGCAAGTTTTACACAGACAACCTAAGATGATCGCGGAAAAACAGCTATTTTCCGCGATGATGCGATTTCAAGAGTCGTCACGGGAATCAATCTAGAAACCCGAGATCATCACGGGTTCAAAGCTATAAAGTGGCGATGACATCGCGACTGTTAGGCTTTTTTCCGTGATGATGTTCAAAAACAATAACAAATGAACAAAAACTCCCAAATCAAAAACAGTCAATCCTTCAAACAGTAAAGGGACCTCCCAGATCAACCCAGGTGATCCAAGAAACTGATAACCAATCCCCAAAACTTCAAATGAGACCATATCAAAAATCAAAACAAGAGCAAACAAGAAAAACAAAGGCCAAAGCTCCTCCCCAATGGAGTCGCCAATTTGTGATGCAGGGAAGTGTTCCCTCTGCGGACAGAGGCAACCCCTCTAGCCCTAGAGTGGGTCTAGTCACAAACAAGGACAGATCAACAATAGTTTTCCTTAAATAGTTCAAGTTGGAGGGCCTACCTCACCCGATGGTTGATGGAATTCGGTTGCGCTGCTCCAGCTTCCGCTTCCTCAACGAGTGATCAACCTGAAACAAAGCAAAGGAAATACAACAAAGCATGTAACCGGATAAAACAATGAACTATTTACTCACAAAGTCAAGAAGTCATGAGCTATCAATTATATCACCTACAAGACATAGAAAAACATCATTGATTGCATTAATAATAAAATAAGAGTTAGCTTACAACCAAGGTCTTGATGTCACAAGACTTCTCAAAAAGAATCCAGCCAACATGTTCTTCAAGCATTCACTCTTTGGTGATGGATCTCCCAACACACACAAAGGTCTCTCTCACTCACAAATTTTCCACAAGATTAAAAGCACTTCACAACCTTCCACAAGCTATTAACAATCCCACACTTATCACTCTCACACCAGCTATCTACCAAACACTAACAACATTGCCCAACTAACCAACTATCATGAACTGTGGAACTCATGAACTAGCAATGCATATCAATGGTGAGAGTTTAAATAGGAGAAGGAGTCTTCATGAAAGGTGGAAAGGAGAGATTATCACCAAGGAAGGTAGCAAAATTTATGGAACTGCCACACCAAGGAAGGAAGGGTGACATAAACAAGGCCAACAACCAGGTTTGGAGTCATCTGGAAGGCCAACTGTTGGAAAAATTCACCCAATCTGGATCATCGCAGGCCCATAACTAATATTTAGCACTGACATCGCAAGTGATTAGTGCAGATAGTCAGATCATCATTGAAGAGACCACATAGCCCCGCGCTGGTGCTTAAAATCAGGCCATCGCGGGAATCAGGTGTACTTCCACGTTGGCAGTATGGTTGGTCTGTTCATGAGTGCCATTCAACGCATTTATTAGACCAATAGCTGCGATGAGGCAGACAACTTTGGAAAAGTGAGTCAATTGGAAGCATAGGAGGGCATTTGTCTGTCATAAGCATGTTTGACCTGGACACATGACACAGTGAGAAGACCGGGAATGAAAGTGGTGATAAATTACTGTGTAACAATAGTGTTGGGGGTTTTATGCTGGTGCTTTCCCCAGTGATATATCTGTGTTATGTGTGATTATTTCTCTTGATCAATTATATGTGTTTATGGTTGATGTTGCTCATGAAATCGATTTTGCTTTTGCTTAATGTTTTGTAGGAGTAGATCATGTGTTTTGCTTTAGTACATTACATTACCAGTTTGATCTACAAGTGAAATTTCTACACATTCTTCTGGACCTTAGCAGTGGCAACCATGGTGCTAGGATCCACATCAATGATTTTCTTTCCTTTTTCATTCCCCTTATTGGGTTTTGAATTAGGGTCGGAACATGCATCTAATTTTGAAGCCTTCAACTCAGCCACCAACGACTACTTGGTCCGGCACTCACTTGTGTTATGAGTGGGGCTCTAATGGAACTCACACTACTTTCCTATGTCCTTCTTTGACTTCATGGTGTTGTTATTTTCTTGCAGCTTCGATGGGTTGTCTTTGGTCACCCCGCCTTGGCTTTGCCCTTTGTTCTTCAGATTCGCAGATCCAAAGCCTCACTTCTTTTGTTTAAACTTCTCCTAGATCTTGACAACGTATCGGTATGCCGTGCCAAGCGAGGAGATGTTCAGGAACTCCTTCTTGTCCTGGATGTACCTATGTAGGACATCACGTTATTTGAGTACCAAATGCAGCTCAAAATCCTTGATACTCAACTTTGTGCGAAGGGTATCAAAAATATTTGTGTACTCCGACATATCTTGGTCCCTTCCAGCCGCAACATGGTCCACTTTATGTATTTGTCCTCATAGCTCTTGACAGGATAGTATTGCTCCTTGATGGCTTCCAGGAATGAATTTCAAGTGCGTGCATCTGAAATTATTGAGCCCATATGTTCATCCTTCTGCTCACAGTAGGATTCCCACTAGTCTTTGACGTGGGGGTCTGCTTTGAGAAGTGCAAAAGTGATCTTTTCCTAGCTGGAAAATCATGAACAGAAAAATAAACATCTAGAAGATCTAACTATTTATCTATGGCATCTATGTCTATCTAACCCTTGAATATGGGGATTTCAAAGTTAACTTGCACCTTAAAGGGTGCGGTGTTTCCAAAGTAGTTGTTGGAATCAAATGCATCGCTCCTAGGTAGCTGCTGAAGGATCTAGGAAAATTTATCCATCATCGTGCTCCTTTGTCACTTGAGGGCCTCTTCGAGAAAGATTTTGATAGGATCTCCTGCCCCCTTATCTTTCTTTTCATCCGCCATGGGAGGTCGTTGGGATTTGCGAGGCTAGTCTTGCCAAGGTTCGACCATTTCAAGCCTTAACTCCTTATATCCTGACCTCATTGGGGACATGTAAAGAAAAACAGAAAAAGAGTAGACCCCTCTAATACCACTAATCTGGATTTAAAAATGAATGCAACAAATTACAGATATAACAAAGATGTAGCAGAAATAATACTTCATTTCATTAATGTAAAATACTAAAATATGCTTAAAAACAGAAAATGGAAATAAACTAGCTAAGGCGATGTTAGCTTATCTCTGAGAAGAGATGTGGTGGCTACATGGTTTTGAACTTTGTTACAATGAGGCTCAAAGGGCTATTTATTGTTGAGACATAATGGAAAACTCTGAACATCCAAAAACCTAACCCTAGGAGATGAAGCGCCAAATTATGGGCCCCGTTTTGGGTAAATTGGTACATCAACTTCTCGAGGTCATAACTTTGGCATACGATCCCCGTTTGACGTGCAAAATACCTCATTAGAAAGATTTACCTGAGGAATGAAACTTTGGGATGATAAACATCACTCTTTTAACCCATATTGCTCCCAAGTTTCCCAAAAACGTCGTTTAGGGCCTCAAAATGATTTTAGAAGTTCTGGACCCGAAAAAATGCCAAAAATAATAAATTGTGCTACAATTAAGGAAACTGAAAAAATAAAAGAGACAGTTGTGGGCATCCAAGTGGGATAGGTGGTTGGCCACCAACATCCACATGGATCATTCATCCCCCCTTAGGAAGCAATGGTCCCCATCGCATTGAGTTCCTCCATGAGATGAGGAAGCTTCTATTGAACTTGGTCCCTCGTGAGTTGTTCTGGAATCTCTGATGTGTTCAGTAATGGTGGGAAGCATGGTCGAGGGAAATCCACATTGAACACTTGGTGTAAGCGAAGAAATGGGAGAATGTTGTGCTCCAAAGCATTATTTCCCACAACCTTGGTAATGGTGTAAGGACCATATCAGAGTGGTCTAAGCTTCTGATGGGCTCTTGTAAGGAGTTATTTTTGTAGATGCAACTAGACTTTGTCACCCACTTGGAACTTGTGTGGTACCTAATGTTGATCATGTCACTGCTTGTACTTGGCATTTTCCAGAATGGAGCGGCAATATATTAGCCTGTTGGGTAAAGGTTCTCTAGGAGTCAGATCGAATGAAGGCTTAACCTGATAGTGCAACGATACCCCTGTGGGTGAGGAGAATATGTGCCTATCTTCTTTCATGACCGTATCCACCTACTTCTGATGCATGGAGGAAGCCTTCTTGGGGGCCATGGATGTGGCTACAATCTTCCCCTTACTATGAGGGCAAACCAGACAGAAAATAAATTTCGTATTCTGGGAGATGATATTACTTCCTTTCTTAGAAGAGATCAAAGAAGTGGCAGTAGGTGGGGCTACCTCTAGTATCCTGTATAATGTATTATACAAAGAAATAATAACAGTGGGAGGCCTTGAATCACACACATCATGTCACTTCCACAAGTATGGTTGGCCTAATAATACATAACAATCATTAAGCAGTGCAACATCACACAATACCTCATCTGTGAAGGGTTTAATGTTGTAGGGCAGGTGGCACTACGGGCGGACTCGAAGATCTCATCCTTGGTGAAGCCACCCGATGTTATATGATTGTGGGTGTGGTGTAGTTGGTAGTCCCAGCTGCCTCACAACCTCTGCTGAAATGATGTTCTTATGGCTCCCACTATCAAGAATGAATTGCAGCGGCAAACCCTTCACCCACATCTATGAGTGGAAAAGTCGCTCCCCCTCCTCTGGATCATTGGGCTCATCCTTCTGGACCTTGGCGGTGGCAACAGTGGCACTGGGCTTCACATCAATAATTTTCTTCACTTTTTCATTCCCATTGTCGGGTTCTGACTCAAGGTTGGAACATGCATCTGATTCTGAAGCCTTCAACTCGGCCACCAACGACTGCTTCACCCGATACTCACTTGTGTTATGAGTGGGGCTCTTATGGAACTCACACCACTTTCATCTGTCCTTCTTTGACTTCATGGTGTTGTTATTTTCTTACAACTTTGACGGGTTGTCTTGGGTCACCCCGCCTTGGCTTTGTCCTTTGTTCTTCAGATTCGCAAATTCAAAGTCTCGCTTCTTTTGTTTAAACTTCTGCTCGATCTTGATGACGTATTGATGTGTCGTGATGAGCAAGGAAATGTTCAAGAACTCCATCTCATCATGGAAGTACCTGTATAGATATCCATGGTATTTTAGTACCAAATGCAGCTTGAATCCTTGATACCCAACTTTGTGTGAAGGGTATGAAAAATATTTGTGAACTCCAACGCATCTTGGTCCCTTCCCTGCCGCAACGTGGTCCACTTTATGTATTTTTCCTCATAGATCTTGAAAGTGTAGTACTACTCCTTGATGGCATCCCGAAATGAATTCCAAGTGGGTGCGACTGAAAATAGTGAGCCCGTACTTTCATCCTTCTACTCGCAATAGGTTTCCCACTAGTATTTGACATGGGGGGCTGCTTTGAGAAGTGCAAAAGTGATCTTTTCTAGGCTAGAAAAATCATGAACAAAAAAATAAACATCTATCATATTTAACCATTTATCTACAGCATCTATTTCTATCCGACCCTCGAATATGGGTATTTCAAAGTTAACTTGTACCCTAAATGGTATGTCATTTCCAGCGTAGTTGTTGGAAGCAGATGCATCGCCCCTAGGTAACTGCTGAAGGATCTGGGCAAAGTTGTCCATCATCGCACTCCTTTGTCGCTCGAGGGCCTCTTTGAGCAAGATTTTGATAGGATCTCTTGCCCCCTCATCTTTCTTTTCATCCGCCATGGGAGGTCGTTGGGATTTGTGAGGCTGATCTTGCAAAGATTCGACTAGTTCAATACCTAACTCCTTATATCTCGACCTCGTTGGGTACATGCAAAGGAAAA
This sequence comes from Pinus taeda, assembly GCA_000404065.3. Lineage (NCBI taxonomy): Eukaryota > Viridiplantae > Streptophyta > Pinopsida > Pinales > Pinaceae > Pinus > Pinus taeda. The sequence continues at coordinate 144,460 of APFE030473041.1, read as the reverse complement.
AAGAGAAAGAGAAGACCCCTCTGTTACCACTGATTTAGATTTAAACAAGAATTCAACAAATTATAGATATAATAGAGACGCAACAGAAATAATACTTCATTTTATTAATGTAAAATACTGAAATATGCTTAAAAATAGAAAATGGAAATAAACCAGCTAGGCAATGGTAGCTTATCTCTGAGAAGAGATGTGGTGGCTACATGCCTTTGAACTATGTTACAATGAGACTCGAAGGCCTATTTATTGTTGAGAAACAATGGAAAATTCTAAACATCAAAAACCTAACCCTAGGAGATGAAGCGCCAAACTATGGGCCTTGTTTTGGGTAAATTGGTACATCAACTTCCCAGGGTAATAAATTTGGCATACGATCTCTGTTTGACGTGCACAATACCTCATTAGAAATATCTATCCAAGGACTAAAACTTTGAGATGAGAAACATTGATTTGTGACCCCTTGTTTCTTCTAGTTTTCCCCAAAAACATCGTTTATGGCCTGAAAACGGCTCCGAAAGTTCAGGACAAGAAAAACTACCAAAAATAGTAAATTGTGCTACAACTAAGGAAACTAAAAACTGAAAGAGACAGTTGTGGGGGTCCAAGTGGGATATGTGGGTGACCACCAACATCCACCTGGATCACCGCAAAAGACATTCGTAGACCTGGACAGAGGTATAGAGGCTGATTACAAGGAGTTATATCGATAAGCCATAAAGGCTTATCGATCTGCCCGAAGGTGGATTTAGGGCATAAAACGACATCACATTGACCTCGAGGTGTGGAAACTTGGTTCTAGCATCCCCCCATACTTCTTCTGGTGAGACTTCAGTCTATGCTCCACAGATTGATGCCGAAAGGGCCAGTAGTGTAGGGATTTGTTTGGCACAACTAACTCTGAACCTGGGTCAGGACCCATTGAGCCAACACCCTCATAATGGAAACAATATGACTATTGACCAAACTTCATTTTGTATCCCTAATTTGGCTACCAACCATCCAACCTCCCTAAATGTTCCTTATATGAAAGTGGTATCCACCCCGCCATAGGTTAATTATGTGGCAACTTATCCCATGCCCTCACTTACCAATGAAAAAGAGCATCTCAATGTACACTTTACTTCTTTTGACTTAAATCTTGTAGGTGTCATGGTGAATCCTTCAATGGGGACATTGAAGCCTAATATTCTTATCCCTATTGAACCCCTTGACATGGATTTTTTTCAGGGGAATTATTTTTCCATCTGATTAATACCTCTTAGAATCCATGATTGAGGTGTGTCCCTTGTCATGTATTCTTTTGAGAGCCTTGTCCTCCTAGAAGCGATGACCAAAGGTATCCGAGCATATTTCCTTTCTTGTGTCAAGCTCATTAAAAATGAAACAACGTGTCATGAGCATAGTTCATTTTCTCATTTCAAGCTCATTAAAAAATGAAACAAGGTGCTACAAGCATAGTTCTTTTCCTTTTCCAATCTCGTTAAAAAATAAAACATATCCTACTCTAATTGATTCAATTTTTTTACTAGATCTCGTAATGTTGAGTCAAGTCTTTTACCTAATCTCATAAATAAACCTTCATTTCATTCACCTATTATTAACTAGTAGTCTACTTGGGCGGATTAAATGAATCTTAGGGAGTATGTGTCTCTATTCATCATGCTATAATTAAGCCACTAGCTTCTATCCTAATGTTGGGGGGAATGGAACCTATCTCAAGCACAAATTTTCTCTATTTCAATATTGTGTAAAAATAAAACCCTATTGCAAGCAAAAAATTTTATTTGTTTCAAGCTTGTGTAAGAATGAAACTTATCTTAATCTCAGTCTTTGTTCCTTCTCGTGCTCGTAAATGCACGAGAATAAGTTACTGAGTATACTTTTATCACTTTTTTGAGCTCATTAAATTGTACAAAAAAGGAACCCTTAGATTCCTCTTTAAGCTCTTTCTAGACTATAGAAATATAAAAATATTATCGAGTAAACTTGTTTCTTTCAAACTCATTAAAGTATATGAAAAAACATCTACCGAGTATAAGTTTACCCCTTTTACGAACTACGTAGAATATTTATGAAAAATGTATACATTGATCAATCATGATGTAATACCCCATCCCACATTTACCTAATTTAATGGCCTCTTGGGGTAAACACGAGAAGAAGGGCTACTATGACATGACCCGACCTCCTAGCTTCATTAGGGAAGTGGATTTGATAAACTGAAACTCTACTGACCTTCCTTAGGTGCTACAGGATCCCCAGGAGCCAAACAACCACTCCAGGTGCCCAAACCCTTATCTAACTTACCTTTTTAGTGATATACACTCCCATTCACTTGCATAACAAGGCAATCCAGTAACTATAACCCTCCAATCGCATAGATAACCCTGCCTCCTAACGATTGCAATCTAGATTTCCCAGTTATAAGTATGTGACCTCAGAATTTGAGCCACATTTTCAGGGCTAGTCTCTAGACCTCTAACAGGAACTTGATAAGACTTTCCAGAACAATGAATGACATCAACACAAAGACATTCATATGAAATTTTCTCAAAGACTTGAGCTAACCATGACAGTCATTGCTTCAATACATTATGAACGTGTGATATACAAGTCATAAATGCATATTTGAACATAGGGGTCTCATACTTATCTGAGAATAATGAAGAAGGTTTAATGCACTCTCATAATAGCTACAATAACATCTATTAACTCATGCATTCATTAACCATTCATCAAAAAATCAAAACACATCAAGAGCCATTGATAATATAAATTTTATAGCCAACATATAACCAGTAAATGAACAACATATACACCATGATAAATCAACCACTAAAGCCACATAATAACAAGTATAATTTCTCATGAAAATACAAGAGGAAAATTTCTCTTATTAACACATGAAAATTCAACCAAGTCACGGATTTCCACATACCACCTGACCATAGCTTGGGATTAACTAGATCTTTTTCATCCAATCACCCTTGTGCCATATTCCGAGCATGAATGTGGGATCTCATGTAATAAACCAACCAAAACCAAGCCATGGCTTCTAGAGAAAAAACCACCTCAACCCTCAACCAATGATTCCACCTCATGGTTGAACATCACTAACCATCACCAGATCGGTCCCTACCCAAGTTTTCCAAGGCTCTAGAGCATTTGTTCCAACCCGACTCCAAAACTAGTAACTGAACCCACAGTTGTCGTAGGGCTCCAGATCATTTTTCCAACCAAGGCTCTAGTACTAGTAACGAAGCCCACCAAGGGGTCTAGGTATTTTTTCCAACCAAGGCTTCCAAGACTAGTAACTCAACCCAAGCTATTCTAGGGATTCTAGAGCATTTGTCCAACCAAGGCTCTAGGAACTAGTAACTCAACCCATAGCCATAAGGAACATAAGCACCAATTAGAAAAAAATCAAGTGGGAAACCCACAACACCATGGCTATCCAAGAAATAGAAAGGCTAGGAAAACCACTATCACTCTAGGTAATCCTCGATGCCAATGATAGATCATAACCAAACAACCACATGCATAAACCATGCATCCCAAAACTAGCAAGGAAATCATACATGCAACTCGATACCTGCAAAGAAATCCTGTTGTAGTTTTTTATCTCATTGCCCCCTTGCGATTTCATGCTTTTACTTTTCCTTATTTTCCAAATCCAATGAAACTAGAGTGTTCCAAGCATGCTCCAACAATGTTCCAAGATTTCTCTAAGTGTGCACAAATATGAGAGAGAGAATAGAGAGAGAGCTCCAAACTGAATTGACAAAAGCTTAAACTGACAAAATCCATGAACTGATCCTCAGAAGCCCTTTTATCATTAAAGCCTGTATTTTATTCATTTTTCCTTCGGAGCGCACCACAAAGCAGTAGGCCGAACAAAAAGAGCGCAACTCCGAGCGTAATGGTAAGTCTCCTTCACCCAAAACAGAGGAGTGGGAGTAGTCAGAGCAGGGCAGCAGTGGTCAGGAGGAGCATAGCACTTCCTTCTAGATCAGAAGGAACAGGGAATAAGGAATGGAAGGGCCACAGAAGAAATCAAAGGAAACAAAGCTGTCACTAGATCCAATCACTCTGATAGACGGAAGCCTAGACGAAATAGGAGACAAGGTGCATGATACCACGACCGAACTATTCCAACAGTTTGAACAAAAACACTAGGAGGCGCTGAGTACTATTCAGAAGGATCTACATGAGCTGTAGATTCAGACAAGAAGGATCCAGGTAGGCGCAGGGTAGATCAGCGTTGCATCAACAAGTTTGGCACCGGGCACCACTCAAGCAATAGAGATGGTTCAATCAATGGATCTTTGGACAGTCACGCTACTAGATGGATCCTTGAGCATGGAGGCATCCGATGACAAGGTCATCATGAGTTATTTGAAGAACATCAGCCTCAACCTGGCTGTGTTCCCCAATGAGTATCTTCACATGCTGCAAGCAGGTGTGACAGCAAAATTCAAAGCCCGGGAATAGCGCCCACTGAGCCTCATAAGAGAATATAGAGTGAACAATGAGTAGATGTTCACTAAAAATACAGAGGCACTAAAGACAAAGGAAATAATTTAGGCACAAAGTGCCCAGCTGGTGAATGTAGTGGCAGAAGCATGCAGAACAGTGTTGGAACTACATATCCTGAAGGACGCACTGTTGGAAGAAAAGATAAGAAGTGGCTAAAGTCCAGTTTGATCTCAATGTGAAGATAATAGAACTGGAGCTCAAGTCGCAGCCTTCATACCCCACCAGAAGTAACAGAATAGCGTGAAGCTGCTATGAAAGATGGAGTTGTGGTGATGGATGTCGTGGTGGTGGACTGCACCGCACCATTTGAGCAAGCTATGGAGGTAGTCACAGCCCTGCAGGAAGATCCAAATATGCAGGTCTTAAATACAGAAGTCCACAAGCTCCAGCACCAATATGATGAAGTGAGGGTGACGGCACACACCGTTGCTATAGCACAATGCCTTGCCAAGCTACAGGAGGCAAAGCATCTACTTACACATGTGGAAGCAATGTAGAAGAAAGAGGTCATTCTTAAGGCCAAATTGGGGCCCTGGTTGGATGAGGCATACATCGTCTCTACCAATATTAAGGAGAAATTGGTGAATTTGCAGAGTATGTAGTAGAAAATCAAGCAGGGCAGTGCAAGACCAACCATGGAGCAGCTAATGGAACAGATCAAGCAGGCAACCGTGGAGAGCACGACTGAGGAAGCAATTGCACAAGTGGAGTTGGGGGATCTTCACATTATGATCTTCGCACCAAACGAGTGCCTCAAGGGTGAGTCACGAACTTTGTGTTGGGGGCTTGTCGGGATGGGGTCCCCTAGGGTAAATTTTGGGGCAAAAACCCAAGTTTTGGGGAAAAATCCCAAGTTTTGTTGTACAAAGACGTAAATTCTCTGCAAATTGTGGTCGCAGAGGGCGTAGTTAGTTAAATAATCATAAATGCTTTTACCCTTCTTTATGTAAGTTGAGTCAACTTTTTGAGGATCTACGCATGGTCCGCAGACCATGGGATTGTATAAATAGGTGTGTCTTAGGATGTCTAAGAAAAGTAATGAAGTTTTGTCTATGGGAGAAGTCAAGAGAGTTAGCGTAGAAGAGCAGGAGGAAAGGCTCTGTAGCTATGTGCATAGAGGCCTAGAGTAGAGTCCGCAGCTGAGTGCATGGACCACTGTAGTTGAGTGTGCAGGGAGGTCTTGAGTCTATAAGCTTGAACTAAATATTAATAAAGAAGATTGTTGCATAAATACCCGTGTTTATCTCTTTACTTATGTTTATATGAATGCACTTTTGTTATGATGGGTTTATGAAATAATGATGAATTGATGCGAGACTTTACATGCTTTATATTTTTATAAGAACATAATTGTTGTTAACTATTTACATGAAGATTATCTTGTTTTATGTTGAGGTTATCGAATACTTAGGCCGATCGGAGTAATTGTTGGATTAAGATTAATATTTGATGCGCGTAAGTAGTTGATTAGTCTGTTCAAGGTCCGTGTGATTTGGATTTAAATAGGAATGCATCAAATTACAGATATAATAGAGATGCAACAGAAATAATACTTCATTACATTAATGTAAAATACTAAAATATGCTTACAAACAGAAAATGGAAATAAACCAGCTAGGGTGATGGTAGCTTATCTCTAAGAAGAGATATGGTGTCTACATGCCTCTAAACTGTGTTACAATGAGGCTCCAAGGCCTATTTATTGTTGAGAAACAATGGAAAACCCTAAACATCGAAAAACCTAACCCTAGGAGTTGAAATGCCAAAATATGGGCCCCATTTTGGGTAAATTGGTACATCAACTTCCCAAGGTCGTAACTTTGGCATACGATCTCCGTTTGACGGGCACAATACCTTGTTAGAAAGATATATCTGAGGAATACAACTTTTGGATGAGAAAAAACAATCCATGGATACATCTTGCTCCCAGTTTTCCCAAAAAAACATCGTTTATGGCCTCAAAACAGCGCCGGAAGTTCAAGACCTGAAAAATTGCCAAAAATAGTAAATTGTGCTAAAATTAAGGAAATTTAAAAACTGAAAGAGACAGTTGTGGGGCTCCAAGTGGGATAGGTGGGTGGAAAACCAACATCCACCTAGATCATTCCTCCCCCCTTAATAAAAAATGGTCCCCATTGCGTTGAGTTCCTCTATGAGATGAGGAAACTTCTGTTGAACTTGGTCGCTAGTAAGCTGTTCTGCAACCTCTGATGTGTCTAGTAATGGTGGGAAGCATGGTCGAGGGCAGTCCACATTGAAAATTTTTTCCTCCAAAGCATTGTTTCCCATAGCCATAGTAATGGTGTAAGGACCATATTGGAGTGGTCTAACCTTCTAATGGGTTCTTGTAAGGCATCCTTTGTGCAGATGCAACTAGACTTTGTCACCCACTTGAAACTTTTGTGGTACTTGATGTTGATCATGTCACTACTTGTACTTGGCATTTTCTAAAATGGAGTGGCGATATATCAACCCGTTGGGTAAAGGTTATCTAATAGTTAGATCAAATGAATGCTTGACCTGACAATGCAACGTACCCCTGTGGGTGAGGAGAAGATGTCCTTGTCTTCTTTCATGACTGTATCCACTTGCTTCTGCTGCATGGAGGAACCCTTCCTGAGGGCCATGGATGTGGCTACGATCTTCCCCTTACTTTGAGGGTGAACCAAACAGAAAATAAATTTCCTAGTTTGGGAGATGATCTTACTGCCTTTCTTAGCAGAGATCAAAGAAGTGGCGGTAGGTGGGGCTACCTCTGGTATCGTGTATAATGTATTACACAAAGAAATAATAACAACGCGAGGCATTGACTCATACAAAGCATGTCAATTCCACAAGTATGGTTGGCCTAATAATACATCACAAACATCAAGCAGTACAACATCACATAATACCTCATATGTGAAGGGCTTGATGCTGTAGGGCAAGCGGCACTGTTGGCGGACTCAGAGATGTCGTCCTAGGTGAAGCCACCCGATGCTATACGGTTGCAGGTGTGGTGTGCTTGGTAGTCCCAGACACTTCACGACATCTATTGAAATGAAGTTCTTTTGGCTCCCACTGTCAACAATGAATCGCAACAACAAACCCTTCACCCACATCTATGAGTGGAAAAGATGCTCCCCGTCCTCTGGATCTTCGAGCTCATTCTTCTAGACCTTGGCGGTGGCAACATTGGAGTTGGGATCCACATTAATGATTTGTTTCCCTTTGTCATTCCTCTTGTCAGGTTCTGACTTAGGGTCTTAACATGCATCTGATTCTAAAGCCTTCAACTCAGCCACTAGCGATTGCTTGGTCTGACACTCACTTATGTTATGAGTAGGGCTCTTATGGAACTCACACCACTTTTCTGTGTCCTTCTTTGACTTTGTGGTGTTTTTATTTTCTTATGGCTTCGACAGGTTGTCCTCGATCACCCCGCCTTGGCTTTGTCCTTTGTTCTTCGGATTCACAGATCCAAAGTCTCACTTATTTTGTTTAAACTCGATCTTGAAAGTGTATCAGTATGTCGTGCCGAGCGAGGAGATGTTCAGGAACTCCATCTCATCATAGATGTACTTGTGTAGGTAGCCACGGTATTTGAGTACCAAATGCAGCACAAAATACTTAATACCAAACTTTGTGTGAAGGGTATCAAAAATATTTGTGAACTCTGGCACATCTTGGTCCCTTCCCTACCACAGTGTGGTCCACTTTATGTATTTGTCCTCATAGCTCTTGACAGGGTAGTATTGCTCCTTGATGGCATTCTGAAATGAATTCCAAGTGGGTGTAGCTGAAAATAGTGAGCCTGTACATTCATACTTCTTCTCGGAGTAGGTTTCCCACCAATCTTTGACATGGGGGGTTGCTTTGAGAAGTGCAAAAGTGATCTTTTCCCACCTGGAAAAATCATGAACAAAAAAATAACCATCTAGCAGATTTAACCAGTTATCTATGGCATATGTGTCTATCTAACCCTCAAGTTGGGGATTTCAAAGTTAACTTGTACCTTAAAGGGTGCGGTGTTTCTAGCATAGTTGTTGGAAGTAGATGCGTCGCCCCAAGGTAGCTGTTGAAGGATCTGGGAAAAGTTGTCCATCATTGCGCTCCTTTGTTGCTCAAGGGCCTCTTCAAGAAAGATTTTGATAGGATCTCCTACCCCTTTGTCTTTCTTTTCAACTGCCATGGGAGGCCGTTGGGTTTCGCGAGGCTGGTCTTGTAAAGGTTCAACCAGTTCGAGCCCTAACTTCTTATATCCCGACCTCATTGGGGACATGCAAAGAAAACCAGAGAAAGAGTAGACCCCTCTGATACCACTAATCTGAATTTAAGAAGGAACACAACAAATTAAAGATATAACAGAGATGTAGCAGAAATAATACTTCATTTCATTAATGTAAAATACCAAAATATGCTTACAAATAGAAATGGAAATAAACCAGCTAGAGTAATGATAGCTTATCTCTAAGAAGAGATGTGGCAGCTACATGCCTTTGAACTGTGTTACATTGAGGCTCAAAGACTTATTTATTGTTGAGAAACAATGGGAAACCCTAAACATCCAAAAACCTAACCTTAGGAGATGAAGCGCCAAACTATGGGCCCCGTTTTGGGTAAATTGGTACATCAACTTCCCGAGGTCGTAACTTTGGCATATGATCTCTGATTGACACGCACAATACTGGTTAGAAAGATCTATCCAATGACTACAAGTTTGAGATGACAAACATTGAATAAACTAGTAATGTTGGTTCCAGGTTTCCAAAAAAACGTCGTTTAGGGCCTCAAAACAACTTCGGAAGTTCGGGACCTGAAAAACTGCCAAAAATAGTAAATTGTGCTACAATTAAGGAAACTGAAAAAATGAATGAGACAGTTGTGGGGTCCAATTTGGATAGGTGGGTGCCCACCAACATCCACCTGGATCATTTCTCCCCCCTTAGGAAGTGATGGTCCCCATTGTGTTGAGTTCCTCCATGAGATGAGGAAACTTCTGGTGAACTTGGTCCCTGGTGAGTTGTTCTACAACCTCTAATGTGTCCAGTAATGGTCAGAAGCATGGTCAAGGGCGATCCACATTGAACACTTGGTGAAAGTGAAGGAATGGGGGAATGCTGTGCTCCAAAGCCTTGTTTCCCATAGCCTTGGTAATGGTGTAAGGACCATATCGGAGTGGTCTAAGCTTTTGATGGGCTCTTGTAAGATGTTCTTTTTGCAGATGTAACTAGACTTTGTTGCCCACTTGAAACTTGTGTCGTACCTGATGTTGATCATTTCACTTCTTGTACTTGGCATTTTCCAGAATTGAGTGACGATATATCGACCTATTGTGTAAAGATGCTCTAGGAGTCAGATCGAATGAATGCTTGACCCGACAGTCCAACGATACCCCTGTGGGTGAGGAGAAGATGTCCCTATCTTCTTTCATGACCGTACCCACCTACTTCTGCTGCATGGAGGAACCCTTCCTGGGGGCCATGGATGTGGATACGATCTTCCCCTTACTTTGAGGGTGAACTAGATAGAAAATAAATTTCCTAGTCTTGGAGATGATCTTACTGCCTTTCTTAGTAGAGATCAAAGAAGTGGCGGTAGGTGGGGCTACCTCTGGTATCTTGTATAATGTATTACACAAAGAAATAATAACAACATGAGGCCTTGACTCATACACAAAATATCTCTTCCACGAGTATGGTTCACTTAATAATACATCGTAAACATCAAGCGGTGCAACATCACACAATACCTCATTTGTGAAGGGCATGATGCTGTAGGGCAAGTGGCACTACTGGCAGACTCAGAGATCTCATCCTTAGTGAAGCCACTCGTTGTTGTATGGTTCTAGATGTGGTGTGGTTGGTATTCCCATCCGCTTCATGACCTCTATTTAAATGAGGTTCTTTTAGCTCCCACTGTCAACAATGAATTACAGCGTCAAACCCTTCACCCACATCTATGAGTGGAAAAGTCACTCCCCCTCCTCTAGATCTTCGGGCTCATTCTTCTGGACCTTTGTGGTGGAAATAGTGGCATTGGGCTCCGCATCAATGATTTGCTTCCCTTTTTCATTCCCCTTGTCGGGTTCTGACTCAAGGTCAGAACATGCATCTGATTTTGAAGCCTTGAACTCCGCCACTAGTGACTGCTTGGTCTGACACTCACTTGTGTTATTAGTGGGGCTCTTGTGGAACTCACACCACTTTCCTGTGTCGTTATTTGACTTTGTGGTGTTGTTCTTGTCTTATAGCTTCGACGGGTTGTCTTGGGTCACCCCGCCTTGGATTTGTCCTTTGTTCTTCAGGTTCGATGATTCGAAGTCTCGCTTATTTTGTTTACTTCTGCTTGATCTTAACATCGTATTTGTATGTCATGCTAAGCAAGGAGATGTTCAGGGACTCCCTCTCATCCTAGATGTACCTATGTAGGAAGTTGTAGTATTGATGTACCAAATGCAGCTCAGAATCCTTGATACCCAACTTTGTGCGAAGGGTATGAAAAATATTTGTGAACTTTCGCATATCTTGGTCCCTTCCCAGCTGCATCATGGTCCACTTTATGTATTTTTCCTCATAGCTCTTGAAAGGGTAGTACTTCTCCTTCTTGGCATCCAGGAATGAATGCCAAGTGGGTGCGGCTGAAAATAGTGAGCCCGTACCTTCATCCTTCTGCTCGTAGTAGGTTTCCTACCAGTCTTTGACATGGGGGGTTGCTTTGAGAAGTGCAAAAGTGATGTTTTCCTGACTGGAAAAATAATGAACATAAAAATAATCCTCTAGAAGATTTAACCATTTATCTACAGCATCTACATCTATCTGACCCTCGAATATGTGGATTTCAAAGTTAACTTGTACCTTAAAGGGTGTGGCGTTTCTAGTGTAGCTATTGGAAGCAGATGCATCGCTCCTAGGTAGCCACTGAAGGATCTAGGAAAAGTTGTCCATCATCGCGCTCCTTTTTCACTCGAGGGCCTCTTGGAGCAAGATTTTTATAGGATCTTCGGCTCCCTCATTTTTATTTTCATCCGCCATGGGAGTCCGTCGGGATTTGCGAGTCTAGTCTTGCAAAGGTTCGGCCATTTCAAGCCCTAACTCCTTATACCTTGACCTCATTGGGGACATGCAAAGGAAAAACGAGAAAGAGCATACCCCTCTAATACCACCGATCTAGATTTAAACAAGAACACAACAAATTACAAATATGACAGAGATGCAGCAGAAAGAATACTTCATTTCATTAATGTAAAATACTAAAATATTCTTACAAACAGAAAATGGAAACAAAGCAGCCAAGGTGATGGTAGCTTATCTCTGAGAAGATATGTGGTTGCTACATGGCTCTGAACTGTGTTACAATGAGGCTCAAAGGGATATTTATTGTTGAGAAATAATGGAAAATCCTAAACATCCCAAAACATAACCCTAGGAGATGAAGCGCCAAACTATGGGCCACGTTTTGGGTAAATTGGTACATCAACTTCCCGGGGTCATAACTTCTGCATACGATCTCCGTTTGATGCACAAAATACCTCGTTAGAAATATCTATTTGAGGAATACAACTTTGGAATGAAAAAAATTACACCATGGTCCCATGTTGCTTCCAATTTTCCCAAAAAAACGTCGTCCCTAAACGGTTCCAGAAATTTAGGACCCGAAAACTGCCAAAAATAGTAAATTGTGCTACAATTAAGGAAAATGAAAAACTAAAAGAGACAGTTGTGGGGGTCTAGGTGGGATAGGTGGTTGGCCACCAACATCCACTTGGATCATTCTTCCCCCTTAGGAAGCAATTTTCCCCAATGCGTTGATTTCTTTCATGAGATGAGGAAACTTCTACTGAACATGGTCCCTAGTGAGCTATTCTGCAATCTCTGATGTGTCCAGTAATGGTGGGAAGCATCACCGAGGGAAGTCCACATTAAAAACTTGGTGCAAGAAAATGAATGGGGGAATGTTGTGCTCCAAAGCATTATTTCCCACAACCTTGGTAATGGTGTAAGGACCATATCATAGTGGTCTAAGCTTCTGATGAGCTCTTGCAAGGCATTCTTTCTGTAGATGCAACCAAACTTTGTCACCCACATGAAACTTTTGTGGTACCTGATGTTGATCATGTCACTACTTGTACTTGGAATTTTCTAGAATGGAGGGGCGATATATCGACCCATTGGGTAAAGGTGCTCTAGGAGTCAAATCGAATGAATGCTTGACCTGACAGTGCAACGGTACCCCTGTGGGTGAGGAGAAGATGTGTCTATCTTCTTTCATGACTGTATCCACCTGCTTCTACTGCATGGAGGAACCCTTCCTAGGGGCCATGGATGTGGCTACAATCTTACCCTTACTTTGAGGGTGAACCAAATAGAAAATAAATTTCCTATTCTGGGAGATGATCTTACTACCTTTCTTAGCATAGATCAAAGAAGTGGAAGTAGGTGGGGCTACTTTCAGTATCTTGTATAATGTATTACATAAAGAAATAATAACAATGGGAGGCCTTGACTCATACACATCATGTCACTTCCACAAGTATGGTTGGCCTAATAATACATAACAAACATTAAGTGGTGCAACATCACACAATACCTCATCTGTGAAGGGTTTGATGTTGTAGGGCAGGGGGCACTGTTGATGGACTCAAAGATCTCATCCTTGGTGAAGCCACTCAATGTTATATGATTGTGGGTGTGGTGTGGTTGTTAGTCCTAGCTGCCTCACAACCTCTACTGAAATGAGGTTCTTTTGGCTTCCACTATCAAGAATGAATTGCAGTGGCGAACCCTTCACCCACATCTATGAGTGGAAAAGTCGCTCCCCCTCCTCTGGATCTTTGGGCTCATTCTTCTAGACCTTGGCGGTGGCAACAGTGGCACTAGGTTTTGCATCAATAATTTTCTTCACTTTTTCATTCCCCTTGTCAGTTTCTGACTCAAGGTTGGAACATGCATCTGATTCTGAAGCCTTCAACTTGGCCACCAGCGACTGCTTGGTCCGACACTCACTTGTGTTATGAGTGGGGCTCTTATGGAATTCACACTACTTTATTGTGTCCTTCTTTGACTTTGTGTTGTTGTTCTTTTCTTGCGGCTTTGATGGGTTGTATTGGGTCACCCTGCTTTGGCTTTATACTTTGTTCTTCAAATTCGTAGATTCAAAGTCTCGCCTCTTTTGTTTAAAATTCTACTCGATCTTGATGGCATATCGGTGTGCCATGCCAAGCAAGGAGATGTTCAGGAACTCCATCTCCTCCTAGATGTACCTATATAGGCAGCCATGGTATTTGAGTACCAAATGCAACTCAGAATCCTTGATACCCAACTTTGTGCAAAGGGTATGAAAAACATTTGTGAACTCTAGCACATCTTGGTCCCTTCCCTACCACAACGTGGTCCACTTTATGTATTTTTCCTCATAGCTCTTGACAGGGTAGTACTACTCCTTGATGGCATCCTAGAATGAATTCAAGTGGGTGCAGCTGAAAATAGTGAGCCCGTACTTTCATCCTTCTGCTCGCAATAGGTTTCCCACTAGTATTTGACATGGGGGGCTTCTTTGAGAAGTGCAAAAGTGAGATTTTCCCATCTGGAAAAATCATGAACATAAAAATAACCATCTAGCATATTTAACCATTTATCTACAGCATCTATGTCTATCTAACCCTCGAATATGGGGATTTCGAAGTTAACTTGTACCTTAAAGGGTGTGGCGTTTCCAACGTAGCTTTTGGAAGCAGATTCGTCACCCCTGGGTAACTGTTAAAGGACCTAGGAAAATTTTTCTGTCGTTGCACTTCTTTGTCGCTCGAGGGCCTCTTCGAGCAATATTTTGATAGGATCTCCTGCCACCTCATCTTTCTTTTCATCCACCATGGGAGGCCGTCTGGATTTTCGAGGTTGGTCTTGCAAAGGTTCGACTAATTCCAGCCTTAACTCCTTATATCCTAACCTCGCTGGGGGCATGCAAAGAAAAAGAGAGAAAAAGAAGGTCCCTCTAATACCACTGATCCAGATTTAAATAGGAACACAACAAACTATAGATATGACAGAGATGCAATAGAAATAATACTTCATTTCACTAATGTAAAATATTGAAATATGCTTATAAACAGAAAATGGAAGTAAACCAGCTAAGGCAATGGTAGCTTATCTCTGAGAAAAGATGTGGTGGATACATGCCTTTGAGTTGTGTTACAATGAGACTCAAAGGCCTATTTATTATTGAGAAATAATGGAAAACCTAAACATCCAAAAACCTAACCCTAGGAAATGAAGCGCCAAACTATGGGCCCTGTTTTGGGTAAATTGGTACACCAACTTCTCGGGGTCGTAACTTTGGCATATGATCTCTGTTTGACACGCACAATACCTCGTTAGAAAGATCTATCCAAGGAATAAAACTTTTCTATGAGTAACATCAGGCCATGGACACATGTTTCTTCTATTTTCCCCAAAAACAGTTGTTTAGGGCCTCAAAACTGCTCTGAAAGTTCTGGATCTGAAAAACTGCCAAAAATAGAAAATTGTGCTACAATTAAGGAAACTAAAAGAAACAGTTGTGGGGGTCCAAATGGGATATGTGAGTGGCCACAAAAATCTACTTGGATCACCGCAAAATATAGTCGCAGACCTTGGCGGAGGTCTAGAGGCTGATTACAGGGAGTTATATCGATAAGCCATAAAGGTTTATCGATCTGCCTGAAGGTGGATTTAGAGAATAAAATGACATCACACTGATCTTGAGGTGCAGAAACTTGGTTCCATCATCCGCCCATACTACTTTGGGTGAGACTTCAATCTGTGCTCCACGGATTGATTCCGAGAGGGCCAGTACCGTAGGGATTTGTTTGGCGCAACTAACAATGAACCTGGGTCGGGACCCACTAAGCCAACACCTTCATAATGGAAACAATATGAATTTTGACCAAATTTCATTTTGTATCCCTAATTTGGCTACCAACCATCCAACCTCCCTAAATGTTCCTTATATGAAAGTGGTATCCACCTCGCCACAGGTTAATCATGTGGCAACTTATCCCATGCCCTCACTTACCAATGAAAAAGAGCATCTCAATGTACACTTTACTTCTTTTGACTTAGATATTGTAGGTGTCATGGTGAATCCTTCAATCGGTACATTGAGGCCTAATATTCTTATCCCTATTAAACCCCTTGACAAGTATTCCTTTAGGAGAATTATTTTTCCATTTGATTAATACCTCTTAGAATCCATGATCGAGGTGTGTCCCTTGTCATGTATTCCTTCCAGAGATTTGTCCTCATAGAAGCCATGACCAAATGTATCCGAGCATATTTCCTTTCTTGTGTCAAGCTCATTAAAAATGAAACGTGTCATGAGCATAGTTCCTTTTCTCATTTCAAGCTCATTAAAAAATGAAACAAGGAGCTATGAGCATAATTATTTTCCTTTTTCAATCTCATTAAAAAATAAAGCATATCCCTCTCTAATTGATTCGATTTTTTGACTAGATCTCATAATGTTGAATCGAGTCTTTCACCTAATCTCGTAAATAAACCTTCATTTCATTCACCTATTAGTAACCAGTAGTCTACTTGGGCAGATCAAACGAAGCTTGGGGGGCATGTGCCTTTGTTCATCATCCTAGAATTAAGCCACTAGCCTCTATCATTATGTTGGGGGGCATGGAACCTATCTCAAGCACATATTTTCTCTGTTTCAATCTTGTGTAAAAATAAAACCTATTTCAAGCACAATTTTTTCTTTGTTTCATGCTTGTGTAAAAATGAAACTGATCTTAATCTCAATCTTTGTTCCTTCTCATTCTCGTAAATACATGAGAATAAGTTATTGAGTATATTTTTATCACTTTTTTGAGCTCATTAAACTGTACAAAAAAGAAACCCTAGATTCCTCTTTAAGCTCTTTTTAGACTATAGAAATATAAAAATATTACCGAGTAAACTTGTTTCTTTCAAACTCATCAAAGTATATGAAAAAACATCTACCGAGTATAAGTTTACCCCTTTTACGAACTACGTAGAATATTTATGAAAAATGTATACTTTGATCAATCATGATGTAATACCCCATCCCACATTTACCCAATTTAATGGCCTCTAGGAGTAAACATGAGAGGAAGGGCTATTATGACATGACCCAACCTCCTAGCTTCATTAAGGAAGTGGAGTTGATAAACTAAAACTCTACTGACCTTCCTTAGGTGCTACAGGATCCCCAGGAGCCAAACAACCACTCCAAGTGCCCAAACCCTTAGCTAACATGCCTCTTTAGTGATATAGAATCCCATTCACTTGCATAATGAGGCAATCCAGTAACTATAAACCTCCAATCGCATGGATAACCCTGCCTCCTAGTGATTGCATCTAGATTTCCCAGTTATAAGTATGTGACCTCATAATTTGAGCCACTTTTTCAAGGCTAGTCTCTAGACCTCTAACGAGAACTTGATAAGACTTTCCAGAACAATGAATGACATCAACACAAAGACATTCATATGAAATTTTCTCAAATACTTGACCTAACCATGACATTCATTTCATCAAACACATTATGAACATGTGATATACAAGTCATAAATGCATATTTGAACATAGGGTTCTCATACTTATCTGAGAATATTTAATAAGGTTCAATGCCCTCTCATAATACTTGCAATAACATCTATTAACTCATGCATTCATTAACCATTCATCAAAAAATCAAAACACATCAAGAGCCATAGATAATATACATTTTATAACCAACATACAACCAGTAAATGAATAGCATATACACCATAATAAATCAATCATTAAATCCACATAATAACAAATACAATTTCTCATGAAAATACAAGAGGAAAAGTGCTCTTATTAAAACATGAAAATTCAACCAAGTCATGGATTTCCATGTACCACCTAACCATAGATTGGGATTAACTAGATCTCTTTCATCCAATCACCCTTGTGCCATATTCCAAACATGAATGTGGGATCTCATGGAATAAACCAAGCAAAACCAAACCATGGATTCTAGAGGAGAAACCACCTCAACCCTCAACCAGTGATTCCACCTCATGGTCGAACATCACTAACCATTACCAGATCAATCCCTACCCAAGTTTTCCAAGGCTCTAGAGCATTTGTTCCAACCCGACTCTAGAATTAGCAACTGAACCCATAGTTGTCGTAGAGCTCCAGAGCATTTTTCCAACCAAGGCTCTAGGACTGGCAACTCAACCCACCAAGGGGTCTAGATTGTTTTTCCAACCAAGGCTTCCAAGACTAGTAACTCAACCCAAGATATTCTATGGATTCTTAGAATTTATCCAACCAAGGCTCCAGGAACTAGTAACTCAACTCATAGCCATAAGGAACATAAGCACCAATCAGAAAACA
This sequence comes from Pinus taeda, assembly GCA_000404065.3. NCBI lineage: Eukaryota > Viridiplantae > Streptophyta > Pinopsida > Pinales > Pinaceae > Pinus > Pinus taeda. The sequence continues at coordinate 126,569 of APFE030473041.1, read as the reverse complement.
ATCAAGTGGAAAACCCACAACACCATGGTTATCCAGGAAATAGAAAGGCTAGGAAAACCACTGTCACTCTAGGTAATTCTCCATGCCAATGACAGATCATAACCAAATAACCACATGCATAAACCATGCATCCCAAAACTAGCAAGGAATCATACATGCGACTCGATACCTGCAAAGAAATCCCATTGTATTTTTTTATCTCATTGTCCCTTGCGATTTCATGCTTTTACTTTTCCTTATTTTCCAAATCCAATGAAAACTAGAGTGTTCCAAGCATGCTCCAAGATTTCTCTAAGTGTGCACGAATATGAGAGAGAGAATATAGAGAGAGATCCAAAACTAAACTGACAAAATCCATGAACTGATCCTCATAAGCCTTTTTATCATTGAAGCCTCTATTTTATTCATTTTCCTTCATTTTTCCTCTCATGCAGTTTTGTGACCTTTCATCTCCCTTTTTTCCTAATTTCCTCTATTTTCACAAATAAGATACCAATTAATGTCTCTTTGCCTTTTCCAATTTCCATAGCTATAATAAACTGAAAGTGACACCCACTAGGATGTTTTTCCCACCATTCAACTTGGAATATATTTCCCATGACCTTGGTCTCATTTTTTTTTACACGGAAAATCAACTCGAGGCTATAACAAACCCATCCTCCTTGTAGGAACATTATCCTCAGTGTTCTATGACTAGAAAACTATTGAAAACAAAGCATACTACCTATGGAGCTTTATAACCCAACTTGTTGCGGTATTTACAATCACTATTGTAGAAAAATGACAATCATATTGTTTACTGGATCTTTATAACACAACTCATTATGATATTTACAATAATAATCACATTTGTTTCAACCAGCAAATAATCATAGTTTCTATAGAGCTTTATAAATCCAGCTCGATACAGTATTTCCAATACTATCCATATCAGCAAATAAAATGATATAATGCCTGCATCAATCAATAAGTGAATCTAGAGGCTTACACCTCCACCCTCAAAGTAGTACCATGATTCAACTCCTTCCCAAGCATTCCAAAATCCACTACCAAAGTCAAGGTCTACATCCAATATCCAGTGCTACAATCCTTGCGCTACTTGTTCTCTCAGTGAATATTTATCAGCTTATTGTTCTAGTGCACACTCCCAGTGTGCGTCTAATTCCATATGGAAATTATAATGACCAAAACAAATCCATCTTCAGGTCTTCCCTTCTATGTTATGCAGTCCCTCAAACAATCCGGTAACCCCCTTTTATGTAGTCACTCACCTTCCAAGTTCTCCAACATCCCCTTTCTTGAGAAATCTATCCCATTCAAAGGTTTCCTCACATCGAAAGGTTTAAAAACCAAGGCATATCCCTACCTCAATACCATCATATTTTTCATAGCATGTTCATGGAAATCAATGGACACTATTGGATACTAATGTCCCAGAATGGCCCTACTCCTAAATACTTTACCAGCACACTGCTTCATGTTCCAATTCCTTTTTTCTATTGTTGCTAATTCTCTGGAAGTCAATCCAACCACCCAACTGGGCATTTCCATGCTTTCATGTTCCAAGCACATAATTGTCATTTTGAATCAAAATGAATTGAAATAAATTCAAATCATGCCTCATTAGTAGCCCATTATTAAGGTACACCTGCAATTCTATTTACTTCTTGTCACAACAAGTCAAACTAGATCAAATCATCATGTATAAACATATCACATTTAGTTAGCTCAAAACTTAACCATCATAAATCAAAATCATAAATCACATGCAATCATCATAAATCGGAGCCATAAATCACATGCATAAGTAAAATTGAAATAAAATATTGATACTTATCTTGCAGTCGGTTCTTTGCTTCTACATTCATTCTTTCCATACACACACTGAACTGGTTTCCACAACTAGCAAGCACCTAGTTCCTTCTCTTCAACCACGTACTTGGCATACAACACATACACCTACACCCACACACAATGTAAAACACCCACACGCGATGTACAACCCCACACAATACATGCACCTGTATTCGACATACAACACATAGACCTGCACTTGGTGTACAACACAACAAATACACCTACACCCGATGTATAACACAATACATATACCTATACCTAGTGTACAACACGACACAATGCATATACATAAACAGAGTACAACACAACTAATACACATGTCACAATACAATGACTACACACTATTCATAACAAAATACCACATGTTGATCCATATTGGATCATTATATTGTTTGCTAGCCATCTTGATGCATTTGGAGTGGAAAAAGTGGAGGAATCAGCTCAAGGGACCTTTTTACCCGCGAGATCCAGTTTGGAAAAATGGGGTCTAAAACCTTTTGGGAGAATTTTTAGGCATCAAACAATGTATTTTGGGGGTAAAAATTTACCATTATAGCATTGCACCATTTCATGCTATTATGTATGTGTATATATTTCCAACGACACAGGAATCACGTTAATCGAAGTATGTATGCAAAAGTTATGCCACTCAGAAGTTGACCTTCCTGTTTTCATACCTATAGTTCAGGAGGATGTCGCGTTAGCACCCATTATTCATGAAAAAAGTGCTAGCCACATGACTATGATGTAAAATACTCTAAAGTGGTTTATATTGTAACTTTAGTTAAGAGTTGTTGTATTCAAAATTAACCACTAGTTAGCTATCGAGATGTGTTATAATCGGACCACTAGGAGGAAGAGGCATTCCATATTTCAAGAGAATTTTGTTCCATAACTGAGCAAAGATAGCTAGGAGAGATAAGAGGAAGAGCACACAGAGAGGATTTGTGCACTGTAGCAGCACATGGGCCATAGACATTACTTCTTTGTACCTACAACCATCTTTCCAGACAGAGAAAGAGAGTGAAGTGACCTCACCTTCCAGTTGGGTTTTCTCCTAAAAGGGTTTACCAGAGAGCATATCGTGTGTCTTATGTGTGTGTGATAATTTTTTATCCTTCTCTACTTTTCTGCATATTTTCCATTTGCATGCATGTACTAATTACAATTAAATCTACATATCTTAAAGTTTAATAAAATTGTAATAGTGTATAATCTCGTATTTATAATATAATATTATCTGGTTTGTTTTGATGAATTGTCCATTGGAATATCCACGAAATTTTATAGATCATTTGGTATTAGAGCATGTTTCTTTGGGTATTTTATGGATATTGTAGGGATCTATATCAATGGGGCCAAAAATCGTGAAACCCTAATCATTGCCAATGAATATGTAAATGAAACTTGTGATCCTGCAGAGGTGAGGTTTTCATGGTTGGAACAACAAGTCATAGATATCAACCGCAACGTAAGCCTCCTCATGGAAAACTTGAATAGCAAGTTGGGGATATTTGGAGAATATGGGCATTTGAATTCAGAGGAAAAATTAGAACATGGATCAGAAGATCGGGGAGAAACAGAGAACCAATGGAAGAAAGGACCCAAGAAATATCAACCCAATTCGAGTGTCATGAACCAATCATAGTCCCTATTTAAAATGGAAGCAAAATTCGATATCAAGCCATAACATGGTGATTTAGACGCTCTAAAGTTTAACCACTGGTTTTAGAAACTAGAAGTTTATTTTAGTTTCCATAAGAACAAGGAAGAGCTGAAGATCTCATTCGCGTGGTTGAAATGAGAGGGCCACACAGAAACCTTGAGGTTGGAGGAAGAACCTCCAACGACTAAGTGGGAGGATTTCAAAACTCTTATTAAGTCACATTTTTATCCCATTGGGTATGTGGAGGACCAATGGATCTGGTGACATTACTTCAGGTAAAATTCCATCCAAAGCATGTAGGAGTACACCAAGGAATTTAGGAAGATGGCTGTAATGTTGGGTATCTCTCCAAAGAACTCAGATGTACTCCTCAAGTATTTGGGGGGTCTGCACCACCATTTGCGTGAGAAATCGATGTTGTTCAAGCCCAAATTGGTTGACGAGGCTTATGTACAGGCACAATAGCTGGAGAACATATGTCTGAAGATAGTGCAATCAAGTGGATCAAAGCAAAAGGAGCAATAAGAAGCTTCTATGGAGGGGAAGAAGAAGCAAAAAGGGGGAAAAGATAAGAAGATAGTAGCCACAACACACCAGTGCAAAGATCCTAGAAACCACTACAATGTCGATGGCCATACAGAGGAAAAATTCTAGAAGTTTCATCTAGAGCTAAACCCAAAGAACAAGAAGAAAGATAACAAGAGGAAGAATCTCATGGCCATTGACTCGAGAAACTAAGTTGAAAGCAACTTAGATGTGGATGAGAAGATCGTATGTATTTCAATATAGAAGGAGGTTAATATGAGTAGCCTTCAACAATATGAAGAGAAATAAATGACCAAACTCTTCCATATAAAGATACAAGTCAAGAAGAAAAATTGATTCTTTATTTGACTCAGGATTGCAGGAAAATCTCATTGTAGTAGAGTTGGTGAAGAATTTGGGGCTGGAAATTTGTGATCATCCAAACCCATATCCATTGGGATGGGTAAATAAGAATGCAAAGTTGAAGGTAACAAAATAGTGTAAAATTATATTTTCTATCAGTGTTGATTTTATTGATGAATTAAACCTAGAAGTGGCTCCCCTTGATGTATGTGGAGTTGTGTTTGGGATTCCATACATGTACATATGTGATGCAATATTCATGAGGAGAGCCAACTAGTATTGGCTCGTAGAGGATGGAAAATTGTTCATCATCAACATGCACAAAGGAAAGTCATAAATATCACTAGTAAGTGCCAACCAAGCCAAGAAATTGATTAATTCCAGCAAGAAGTATTTTTTATTGTTTTTAAGAGAAATCCATTCTGAAGATGAGTCAATAAGAGGCAAGGCATCCCTGGAGGGGTGTACTAAGAAATAGAAAAAACAATTGGAGGAGTTGTTACATACATACAAGGATGTTGATCCAGGTGGATGTTGGTGGCCACCCACCTATCCCACTTGGACCCCCATAATTGTCTCTTTAATTTTTTCAGTTTCCTTAATTGTAGCACAATTTACTATTTTAGCATCTTTTTGGGTCCTGAACTTCCAGAGCCGCTTTGAGGCCCTAAATGATTTTTTGTGGGAAATTTGGGAGCAACATGGGTCCATGGATTGATGTTTCTCTTCCCAAAGTTGTAGTGCTCGAATAGATCCTTTTGACGAGCTATTGTAGGTGTCAAATGGAGATCGTATGCCAAATTTATGACCCAAGGAAGTTGATGTACCAATTTACCCAAATGGGGCCCACAGTTTGGCGTTTCATCTTCTAGGGTTAGTTTTCTGGACGTTTAAGGTTTTCCATTGTTTCTCAACAATAAATAGGCCTTTGAGCCTCATTGTAACACAATTCAAAGGCCTGTAGCCACCACATCTCTTCTCAGAGATAAGCTACCATCGCCCTAGCTAGTTTATTTCCATTTCTATTTGTAAGCATATTTTAGTGTTTTACAATAATGAAATGAAGTATTATTTCTGCTACATCTCTATATGTATGGTTATATCTATAATTTTTTGTGTTCCTATTTAAATCTGCATCAATGGTATCAAAGCAGTCTCCTCTTTCTCTTTCTTTTCATGTCCCCAATGAGGTCGGGATATAAGGAGTTAGGGCTTGAACTAGTCAAACCTTTGCAAGACCAGCCTCACAAATCCCAATGGCCTCCCATGGCAGAAAAAAAGAAGACAAGGGGGCTGGAGATCCTATCAAAATCTTGCTCGAAGAGGCCCTTGAGCGAGAAAGGAATGCGATGATGGACAACTTTGCCCAGATCCTTCAACAGCTACCTAGAGTCGACCCATCGGCTTCCAACAGCTACTCTGGAAATGCCACACCCTTTAAGGTACAAGTTAATTTTGAAATCCCCATATTCGAGGGTTAAATAGATGTAGAGGTCATAGATAAATGGTTAAATCTGTTAGAAGGGTATTTTTTTGTTCATGATTTTTCCAATCGGGAAAAGATTATTTTCTCTCTTCTCAAAGCAGTCCCCCACGTCAAGGAATGGTGGGAAACCTATTGTGAATAGAAGGATGAAAGTATGAGCTCCCTATTTTCAGCCATACCCACTTGGAAATCATTTCAAGATGCCATCAAGGAGGAATATTACCCTTTCAAAAGCTATGAGGACAAATACATAAAGTCGACCACGCTGCGGTAGGGAAGGGACCAAGATGTGCCAGAGTTCAAAAACATTTTTCATACCCTTCAAACACAATTGGGTATTAAGGATTGTGAGCTGCATTTAGTACTCAAATACCATGACTACCTACATAGATACATCTAGGATGAGATGGATTTCCTGAACATCTCCTTGCTCGGCATGGCGTACCGATATGCTGTCAAAATCAAGCAAAAGTTTAAACAGAATAAGTGAGACTTTGGATCTATGAATCTGAAGTAGGGGAAAGGCTTCCCCAAATCATAGAACCAAGGACCAAGCCAAGACGGGGCAACCCAAGACAACTCGTTGAAGTTACAAGAAAATAACAACACCACGAAGTCAAAAAAGGACATAGGAAAGTTGTACCAGTTCCATAAGAGCCCCACTCACAACACGAGTGTTGGACCAAGCAGTCATTAGTGGCCGAGTTGAAGGCTTCAGAATCATATTCATGCTCTGACCCTGAGTCAGAACCTTAAAAGGGTAATGGAAAAGGGAAGTAGATCATTGACATGAAGCCTAGTGCCAGTGTTGCCACTGCCAAGATCTAGAAGAATGAGCCCGAAGATCCATAGGAGGGGGAGTGTCTTTTCCATTCACAAATGTTGGTGAAGGGTTCGCCACTACAATTCATTGTCGAGAGTGGTAGCCAAAAGAACCTCATTTTAGCAGAGGTCATGAAGCACTTGGGCCTACCGACTACATCACACCTGCAGCCCTATGGTATCGGGTGGATTCACCAAGGACGAGGTCTTTGAGTCTGCTAGCAGTGTCGCCTTCCATACAACATCAAGGCCTTTACAGATGAGGTATTGTGTGATGTTGCACCTCTTAATGTTTGTGATGTACTATTAGGCCAACCATACTTATGGAGGCGACATGATGTGTATGAGTCAAGGGCTCACACTGTTATTATTACTTTGGGTAATTCATTATACAAGATACCAGAGGTAGCCCCACCTACCACCACCTTTTTGATCACTGCTAAGAAAGGCAGCAAGCTCATCTCCCAGACTAGGAATTTCTTTTCTTCTATCTGGTTCACTCCCAAAGTAAGGGGAAGATCGTCGCCACATCCATGACCTCCATGAAGGGTTCCTCCATGCAGCAACAACAACAAAGGGTACGGTCATGACAGAACACAGGAACAACTTCTCCTCACCCACAAGGGTACCACACAAGTTTCAAGTGGGAGACAAAGTTTAGTTACAACTGCAGAAAGAACACCTTACAAGAGCCCATTAGAAGCTCAAACCACTCTGACATGGTCCTTATAGCATTGCCAAGGTTGTGAGAAAGAATTCTTTGGAGCACAACGTTCCTCCATTCCTTTGCTTGCACCAAGTGTTCAATGTGGAACGCCCTCAACCATGCTTCCCATTGCTGAACAACTCACTAGGGACCAAGTACCGCAGATGGAGGAACTCAACACAATGGGGACCATTACTTCCTAAGGGGGGAGTAATGATCCAGGTGGATTTTGGTGGCCACCCACCTATCCCACTTGAACACCCACAACTATCTCTTTCAGTTTTTTTTTTTTTTCTCAGTTTCCTTAATTGTAGCACAATTTACTATTTTTAGTAGTTTTTCGGGTCCTGAACTTTTGGAGCCGTTTTGAGGCCCTAAACGATGTTTTTTTGGGAAATTTGGGTGCAACATGGTTTTATGGACCGATGTTTGTCTTTACAAAGTTGTAGTGCTCAAATAGATCTTTTTTACCAGCTATTGTACGCGTCAACTGAAGATTGTATGCCGAAGTTACAACCCCGGGAAGTTGATGTACCAATTTACCCAAACGGAGCCCATCTTTTGGCGTTTCATATTCTAGGGTTAGGTTTTTGGATGTTTAGGGTTTTCCATTGTTTCTCAACAATAACTAGGCCTTCGAGCCTCATTGTAACATAGTTAAAAGGCATGTAGCAGCCACATCTCTTCTCAGAGATAAGCTACCATCGCCCTAGCTTGTTTATTTCCATTTCTGTTTGTAAGCATATTTCAGTGTTTTACAGTAATGAAATGAAGTATTATTTATGTTGCATCTCTATATGTATGGTTATATATGTAATTTGTTGCATTCTTGTTTAAATCCAAATCAGTGGTATCAGAGCGGTCTGTGCTTTCTCTGTCTTTCTTTGCATGTTCCCAACAAGGTTGGGATATAAGGAGTTAGGGTTTCCACTGGTCTAACCTTTGCAAGACCAGCCTCACAAATCCCGACGACCTCCCATGGTGGAAGAAAAGAAATACAAGGGGGTAGGAGATCCTATCAAAATCTTGCTCGAAGAGGCCCTCGATTGATAAAGGAATGTGATGATGGACAACTTTGCCCAGGTCCTTCAGCGGCTACCCAGAGGCGACGCTTCAGCTTCCAACAGTTACTCTTGAAATGCCACACCCTTTAAGGTACAAGTCAATTTTGAAATCCCCATATTCAAAGGTCAAATAGACATAGATGTCATAGATAAATGGTTAAATCTGCTAGAAGGGTATTTTTCTGTTCATGATTTTTCTAGTCAGGAAAAGATTATTTTCGTTCTTCTCAAAGCAGCCCCCCACGTCAAGGACTAGTGGGAAACCTATTGCGAGTAGAAGGAAGAAAGTACGGTCTCACTATTTTCAGTCACACCCACTTTGAATTCATTATGGGATGCCATCAAGGAGTAGAATTACCCTATCAAAAGCTATGAGGACAAATACACAAAGTGGACCACGCTGCGGCAGGGAAGGGTCGAAGATGTGCCAGAGTTCACAAACATTTTTCATACCCTTCACACACAGTTGGGCATCAAGGATTTTGAGCTGCATTTGGTACTCAAATATTGCGTCTTCCTACAAAGATACATCCAAGATGAGATGGAGTTCCTAAACATATCCTCGCTCGGAACGACATACTAATACGCTGTCAAAATCGAGCAAAAGTTTAAACTGAAGAAGTGAGACTCTGGATCTGCAAATCCGAAGTAGGGGAAAGGCTTCCACAAATCATAGAACCAAGGACCAAGGAAAGATGGGGCAACCCAAGACAACTCGTTGAAGCTACAAGAAAATAATAACACCATGAAGTCAAAGAAGGACACATGAAAGTGATGCGAGTTCCATAAGAGCCCCACTCACAACACAAGTGAGTGTCGAACCAAGCAGTCGTTGGTGAACGAGTTGAAGGCTTCAGAATGAGATGCATGTTCTGACCTTGAGTCACCAACAAGGGGAATGGCAAAGGGAAGCAGATCATTGACGTAGAGTCCAGCGCCATTGTTGCCACCACCAAGATCTAGAAGAATGAGCCCAAAGATCTAGAGGAGGGGGAGCGTCTTTTCCACTCACAAATGCGGGTGAAGGGTTCGCCGCTACAATTCATTGTCAACATTGGCAGCCAAAAGAACCTCATTTCAGCAATGGTTGTGAAGTGGTTGGGCCCACCAACTACACCACACCCACAGTCGTACATTATCGTGGCTTCACCAAGGACGAGATCTCTGAGTCCACCAGTAGTGCCACCTTCCCTATAGCATCAAACCCTTTACATATGAGGTATTGTGTGATGTTGCACCTCTTGATGTTTATGATGTACTATTAAGCAAACCATACTTATGGAGGCAACATGCTATGTATGAGTCAACGCCTCGCGTTGTTATTATTACTTTGGGTAATTCATTATACATGATATTAGAGGTAGCCCCACCTACCACCACCTCTTTGATCACTGCTAAGAAAGGCAGCAAGCTCATCTCCCAGACTAGGAAATTCATTTTCTGTCTAGTTCGCTCCCAAAGTAAGGGGAACATAGTCACCACATCCATGAACTCCGCGAAGGGTTCCTCCATGCAATAGCAACAGCAAAGGGATATGGTCATGACAAAACATAGAAACAACTTCTCCTCACCCATAGGGGTACCACACAAGTTTCAAGTGGCAGACAAAGTTTGGTAACATCTGCAGAAAGAACGCCTTACAAGAGCCCATCAGAAGCTTAGACCACTCTGACATGGTCCTTACAACATTACCAAGGTTGTGGGAAACAATGCTTTGGAGCACAGAATTCCTCCATTCCTTCGCTTGAACTGAGTGTTCAATGTGGAACACCCTCGACCATGCTTCCCACCATTACTGGACACATCAAAGATTGCAGAACAACTCACCAGGGACCAAGTTCAGCAGAAGTTTCCACATCTCATGGAGGAACTCAACACAATGGGAACCATTGCTTCCCGGGGGGGAGGAATGATCCAGGTGGATGTTGGTGGCCACCCACCTATCCCACTTGGACCCCCACAACTATCTCTTTCATTTTTTTAGTTTCCTTAATTATAGCACAATTTACTATTTTTAGCAAATTTTTAGGTCCTGAACTTCCAGAGCCATTTTGAGGCCCTAAACGACATTTTTTTAGGAAATTTAAAAGTAACATGTGTCAATGGACTAATGTTGCTCTTCCCAAAATTGTAGTGCTCGGATAGATTTTTCTAACAAGCTATTGTATGTGTCAAATGGAGATCGTATGCCAAAGTTACAACCCCGGGAAGTTGATGTACCAATTTACCCAAACAGGGCCCACATTTTGGCGTTTCATCTTCTAGGGTTAGGTTTTTGGATGTTTAGGGTTTTCCATTTTTTCTCAACTATAAATAGGCCTTCCAGCCTCATTGTAACATAGTTCAGAGGCATGTAGCCACCACATCTCTTCTCAGAGATAAGCTACCATTGCCCTAGCTAGTTTATTTCCATTTCTGTTTGTAAGCATATTTCAGTGTTTTACAGTAATGAAATGAAGTATTATTTATGTTGCATCTTTATATGTATGATTATATCTATAATTTTTTTTGTTCCTATTTAAATCCACTGCCAATATCCAAAAGAATGAGCCCGAAGATCCAAAGGAGGGGGAACGTCTTTTCCACTCACAAATGTGGGGGAAGGGTTCACCGCTACAATTCATTGTCGACAGTGGCAGCCAAAAGAAATTCATTTCAGCAGAGGTCATGAAGCATTTGGGCCTATCAACTACACCGCACCTGCAACTATATAATATTGGGTGGCTTCACCAAGGATAAGATCTTTGAGTCCGCCAACAATGTTGCCTTCCCTTGGGAAATCATTTCCATGGACTTTGTGGGAGGTTTACCAACAACCACGAAGGGACATGACTACATGTTCATGGTAGTTGATAGGTTCAGCAAGATGTACGTTCTGATGCCCTATAAAAATACCATCAGAGGGTAAGAAGTAGCAAACTTGTTCTTTGGACAGGTTTGGATGCACTTCGGGATGCCAATGAGCATCATTTTAGACAAGGATACAATATTTCTTAGTGCATTATGGACTACATTGTGGGAGAAGATGGACACAAGGTTGAAGAGATCTACAACATTCCATCCATAGACAAATGGACAGAAAAAATTAGTCAATATGACTTTGGTGCAACTTCTGAGGGGATAAAACCAGAAGCATCCGAAGATCTGGGATGAAAATCTGGTATATATTCAACATTCTTAAAACATAGCAATCCACACTTCTACAGGAAAGCCCCGATTTGAGACTTCTTTTGGATATTTTCCGCCTTCACCTTTGTATATTTCATATGGGAAACAAGGAGGAGTGAAGGAAGATCTTATAGAAGATTATTTGAGGGCTGAAATTTTTATATAGAAAATCAGACAAACTTGTCTATAGGTACAAGAAACAATGGAGAAGTCATGAGAGAAGTATAAGGCCAGGCATGATCAACACAGAACAAAGAAGTCATTCAAGATGGGAGACAAACTATGGCTAGAGTTTTGAATAAGAGGTCCAAAACTATAGGACAGGGGTAGCATGACCTTTGGAAGATTGGATTGAAGGAACAACTTCCAGGAAAAGCTAAATGGTACAACAGAGACAAGGTGTTAAAATTGGAAACCAGGGAAAAACTTCATGTGGGTCATCTTATTCATGGCTGATAATATTTTTATTAGATTCCTCTCGTTGAGAGGTGTAGGATTGATATAAAGATCATCTAATTCCGATAAGTATTCATGGAGATATGAATTTATTTTGATTATGGAATTATTATCAAGCCGACCTACAACTCATGTAGGCTCAGAAGCCCAACAGTCACATCTATTCACCCAGCAACGTTGTGTATAAATATAAGAGAACTTTTCCTCATTTGGACTCACTCATCTCATCACATCTCTCTCTATCTACTGTGCAAAAATGAGTCTCTTCTCTACTACACAAAAAAGGGTCTCTCTCTCACACATGTGAAGCCGAAAACTGCTGAAACTGAAGTTGCAACTGCAGAATTAAAGATTGACTTGTGTGGCCTAAAATATCTCCTCTTTAGAACTGCACTATAGGTCCATCTGGATCTACTCTGAAAGTTGCAATGTTTGGTGGTGGAATGAAGTCAATCCGATGAATGGTTTGCAAGATATCGCATGCCCTAGTTTGAAGCCGAAAACTGCTAAAACTGAAGATACAACTACAGAAGTAAATATTGACCTGCGTGGACTAGAAGATCTCCTCATCTAAGCTACACTATAGGTTCATCTAAACCTCCTCTTGAAGCTGCAACTTTTGGTGGTGGAATCAAGCTGATCCGACAGTCGCTTTGTGAGATATCGTTTGCCCTAGTTTGATAATGAAGCCGCTAATGTTGATGCTGCTGATCTAGGGTTTGCTATTGCTAATATGAATCATATTTATTGTACTATTTCTCTCTGCTAAATTATTGAAGATAAAAGAAGATTTGATCAAACGGTTTCCCCACACATTATGGGGTTTGTCCCTGGCTAGCCGCCACATCTTGTGTCTCTTGTCTTGGCTTGTTTTCTGTCGATCGTTTAATTTTATATCTGCACTTTACTTTATGTACATGTGATTGCTAATTTGTGGAATATAATAAGAAAAAGAAGTAAATTGTTATAATCATAGAACATACCATAACTTAACATGGTATCAGAGCTGAGGTGAAGACAAATCCCGAGCAAGAGCAAGAGCAATCATCGAAGAGAATATTGGCAAGGCTATCCTAAGACAAGCTCCATGAGAAAGATGACTATCACGGATGGAAGATGTCTATCGATCTAACCCTAGAGGATCAAGGAGTTTTGGGTCACGTAAGAGGTAATATTGTTGAGCCTCCATCAAATGCACCTCCTACTGCCAGGAACAAATGGAAGAATGGAGAAATTAAAGTGAAGAAGATCATCTGGGACTCTATCAACAAGTGCTTGGTGGCCTACATCTCTGATCTAGACACCTCCAATGAAATCTATGATAGACTGGTGAGTTTATTTAAAGTTAATGATGAAAATCAAGTTTTGTTTCTTAGAAATAAGCTGAGGGAAATCAAGAAGGGTAAAGATGAAAGTATGCAAGCATACTTCTTAAGAATCGCGAGATCAAGAACGATATCCTATCTATTGGGGAAACTATTACTGACAGAGAAATGGTACTCACAACTCTTGGAGGATTACCATCTGAATGGTACGTGTTTAGGACTACTCTTCTGAATAATAATGTAATTCCTAGTTTCAAGGAATTAATGGCTAGATGTATTCAAGAATAAACAAGGGTAGAAGAGCAGGAAATGCCCTTGCCTAAAGGTCCTCCTGCTGCTTTTTCTTCTCATGCTAAGAAAATAAATAATTTTGGGTCTAAATCGAAAAGAAAGGTTGGATTTAAGGGTGGAAGAAAAGGACGATGTTTCATTTGCAATAAAGCAGGTCACTATGCAAGGGAATGCCCTAATAGAAAGGACTCTCACTGTGACGATGATCAAAATCCCTCTCATGGTAATCAAAGGAATGGAAAATTCAATAGCAAAGGCAAAAGGAATGCCGGAAATCAAGGAAGAGGGCAACCATTCAAGAAGTTTAGAAATTCTAGGTATGAATCTAACACTGTTGACAATAAGCAGGCTGAATATTATCTACCAGTTGCTCTATCTACCTTCGCTCCTTTGGACTCAATGGGAATTTGGCTCATTGATAATGGTGCCTCAAGACACTTCACTGGTTAGAGAAGTACTCTATAATCTGGTAGAGAAAGAAACTAACCTGGAAATTGTCCCTGGAGATGACATGAAATACCTAGTGAAAGGTGTAGGCAATGTTTCTCTCAAATTGAATCAAGGTAATGCAATTCACTTACAAGATGTATTATATGTACCTGATCTCAAAAAGAACCTAGTATCCATCTCGACAATGGAAGACAAAGGCTATAAGGTAACCTTCAGCGATGGTAAGGTACATATATCGAAAAATAATGTTAAAGATGCTTTCACTCTTGGGTTTCGAGTTGATTCTTTATATCAGGTCGGTGGAAGTCTGCTAGGTGTCATGTCTTGTGACACAATGCTTCAGTTCGAACTTTGGCATCGAAGGTTTTCCCACCTTCATTACAAAGCTCTACCCAATGTAAGACAGATGGTAACAGGGATGCCTGAATTCCAAGTAGAGAAAGAAGGTGTATGTCTGGGATGTGCCAAAGGAAAGCTCAAAAGGGGACCATTCCCTTCAAGTCAAAGCAAGACCTCCGATATATTACAACTAGTTCACTCAGACATATCAGGTATGATGCCTGTGAACTCCTTGTGAGGATATTCATATTATCTCACTTTTACAGATGACTATTCTTGAAAGACCTGGATATACTTCTTGAAAAAGAAGGATGAAGTGTTCCCTTGGTTTCGACACTTCAAAGCCCTAATCGAGAATCAAACCGAAAAGAAGATCAAGATCTTAAGAACTGATAATGGGACTGAATATGAATCTAATGAGTTCCATGATTTTTGTAAAGAGGCTGGCATCAAGAGGGAGACTACCACACCATATACTCCTGAACAGAATGGTGTGGCAGAAAGGAAGAACCGCACAATTATGGAAGCTGTCCGGGCCATGCTACATGATCAAAGACTTCCGAAGTTTCTATGGGCTGAAGCTGCAAACACTGTCGTATATGTACAAAATCAATGCCCTCATCAAGCATTGAGTTCCAAGACTCCTGAAGAAAAGTTCATCGATAAGAAACCTGATGTTTCTCATTTTATAATTTTTGGAAGCCCTGTATATTTTCATGTGCCAAAAGAGAAAAGAAATAAATTGGGTGCATCTGGAAAGAAGGGAATTTTCGTGGGCTATGGTGAAATACTAAAGGCTATAGAATCTATGTAGTCGGTCAAAGGGAAGTCGTAATTAGTCATGATGTCACCTTTGACGAAGATATGGTTCTCAGCAAGGTGAACAATCTTCTGACTTTGAGGAGCTCTCAAGAAGCCGACACCAGGGAATCGAAAGAAAAGGATGATGAATCAATGCTTGATGTAGAAAAACCCATGGATCCGATTGATCCTCCTCCACATGAGCCTTCCTCTTCTAGGAAGAGGCCTTCATGGCTTAGGGGGCTACTTGATGACGCTGAAGGACATGCTGCACCCCGAGGAACCTTTTGTGAAAGTAAGAAACCTAATAGGCATCAGGGATACCTGACCATCATGAGCACGATCATACAAAATGAGCCTTCATCATTCTCAGATGTCATCAAGCATCAAGTATGGAAGGCTGCTATGACCGAAGAATATGAGTCTATTATTAAGTGTGATGTTTGGGAAGTAGTTCCCAGACCCCAGGACAAGACAGTTATTACTTCCAAATGGCTTTACAAGATAAAGCATGCAGCATATGGAAGTACGGAATAGTATAAGGCTCGTTTTGTTGCTCGTGGTTTCTCCGAGAAGGAAGGTATAGACTATGATGAGATATTTGCACTTGTTTCCAGATATACGACCATCCGCTCGATCATAGCCCTTTCCACTTCACAAGGATGGAACCTACATCAGATGGATGTAAAGACTACGTTCTTGCATGGCTCGAGAAGAGGTCTACGTGGAGAAACCTGAAGGATTTGAAATTTATGATCGAAAATCTCATGTATGCAGGTTGAAGAAGGCTCTCTATGGGCTGAAGCAAGCACCTCGAGCATGGTATGAGAGGATCAATAGCTACTTGATGAAGCTGGGATTCACTAGGAGTGAAGCTGATCCTAACCTTTACTTTAAGGTTGAAGATGATAAACCTCTCATACTGGCACTATCACTTATGGGTTAAGATACATTCCGGAGATGTGAGACTATTTGGATACACAGATGCTGACTGGGCAGGCAATGTGGAGGACCATAAGAGCACTTCTAGGTGTTGTTTCTCCTTGGGATTTGCTTCGATATCCTGGATGAGCAGGAAACAAAAGTCGGTGGCTTTGAGCACTGCCGAAGCAGAGTATATTGCTGCCAGCATGGCTTCCTATGAGGTAGTTTGGTTGTGAAAGCTCTTCAGTGAGTTGTTTGGATTTACATTGGATACCATCGTGATCCTTTGTGACAACCAGAGTGGGATTCGTTTCTCAGAGAATCCTGTATTTCATGATCGCTCCAAGCATATCGATATCAAATACCATTATATTCGAGATATGGTGTAGTGGGGAGCTATAAGGCTCCAACATATCGGTACAGATGAACATGTCACTGACATTCTGACAAAACCCCTTGAGAAAGTAAAATTTCTGACTTTCTAAGAACAACTTGGAGTTGTTTAAAGACCATCCAATGAGGGTCATGTATGATGCATTGAGCTCTGGGAGCTCCAGGGGGTGTGGGGTGCTTCTTGGAGCAACATATGACCACAAGATGATTCACTATCCCCTGGTGGTATACATGTTCACCCCGTGGCGACATTGTAGCAGGATTAATGTATTCTCCTATGAGGCTTGGATTGATGTGTTCTCCATGGAAATTGTAGCAGGATTGATGTGTTCTCCTGTGAGGCCTAGATTGATGTGTTCTCCATGGCGGGCTGGATTGATGTGTTCTCGATGGCGATTCTAGTAGGGTTGATGTATTCTCCTGTGAGGACAGGATTGATTATTTCTCCTGTCGAGGCATCCTACCCATGCAGTCTGGGAGTCATGGGAAGTACCTCTCATCTGATCAATGAGTAGGGAAATGAAGTTAGGGACCATAGTAGTACCGATGGAGACTTCGTTGTATCTATTGTACTCCCTATGCTAGGATTACCTCCATTGATATGGGATCAATGATACTGGTCTGGGACCAGTGGTAGAAGTTGTGCCATACTATGACGTTGACTTTGGTTCAGTTGAGACTGGTCTGGGATGAGTGGTACATACTCCGAGACTAACTTCGTGCCAGTGCAGTACTGGTCTGGGACCAGTGAGAGTGGTACATACTATGACGCTGACTTTGGGTCAGTTGAGACTGGTCTGGGACCAGTGGTACACTCTCTGAGACTACGATATTGGTCTGGGACTAGTGGTAGGAGTGGTACTTACTATGAAGCTGACTTCGGGTTGGTTGAGACTGGTTTGGGACCAGTAGTACGCACTCTGAGACTGACTTTGAGTCAGTGGAGGATGATACTGTTCTGGGACCAATGGAGTTGTACTCACTATGATGCTGACTTTGGGTTGGTTGAGACTGGTCTGGGACCAGTGGTACATACTCTGAGACTGACTTTTGAGTCAGTATGATACATCCTCGATCATTTCTTCTTCTTCATAATTCGGACAAAAGCATAGCAGAACAGAACAATGCAAGAGCATAGCAGAACAGAGAAAAATAGTACAGATCGATGCAAGGCAGAACAAGACAAACAAGAACAGGCAGAATTGAGCAGATCAAGGCAAGGGTTAGACTGTACAGGGCAGTGCATTTGATGGATGAATAGTAACGACCGATAGACAAATTGCAGATGAAGTTCTCCCTAGTTGAGAGGGAGTGTTAAAATTGGAAACCAAGGAAAAACTTCATGTGGGTCATCTTATTCATGGCTGATAATATTTTTATTAGATTTCTCTTGTCGAGAGGTGTAGGATTGACATAAAGATCATCCAATTCCGATAAGTATTCATGGAGATATGAATTTATTTTGATTGTGGAATTATTATCAAGCCGACCTACAACTCATGTAGGCTCAGAAGCCCAACAGTCACATCTATTCACCCACCAACGTTGTTTATAAATATAGGAGGACTTTTCCTCATTTGGACTCACTCATCTCATCACATCTCTCTCTATCTACTGCGCAGAAAAGGGTCTCCCTCTCACACATGTGAAGCTGGAAACTGTTGAAACTGAAGCTGCAACTGCAGAAGTAAAGATTGACTTGTGTGGCCTAGAAGATATCCTCTTTAGAACTGTGTTGTAGGTCCATCTAGATCTCCTCTGAAAGTCGCAACTTTTGGTGGTGGAATGAAGTCAATCCGACGAATGGTTTGCAAGATATCACCTGCCCTAGTTTCAAGCCGAAAACTGCTGAAACTGAAGCTGCAGCTGCAGAAGTAAATATAGACCTGCGTGGACTAGAATATCTCCTCCTCTGAACTGTGCTGTAGGTTTATCTGAACCTCCTCTTGAAGTCGCAACTTTTGGTGGTGGAATCAAGCTGATCCGATGGTCGCTTTGTGAGATATCGTTTGCCCTAGTTTGATAATGTAGCCGCTAATGTTGATGCGCTGATCTAGGGTTTGCTACTGCTGATATGAATCAGATTTATTGTACTATTTCTCTCTACTGAATTATTGAATATAAAAGAAGATTTGATCAAAGGGGTTTCCCCACACATTGTGGGGTTTTTCCCTGGCTAGCCGCCACATCTTGTGTCTCTTGTCTTGGCTTGTTTTATGTCGATCATTTAATGTTCTATCTGCACTTTACTTTATGTACATGTGATTGCTAATTTGTGGAATATAATAAGAAAAAGAAGTAAATTGTTATAAGCATAGAACATACCATAACTTAATAGAAGGTGGGGGAAAATTCCTCACCTCATTCAGCAGAAGCTTTTGGGGACCAAAAGCCTCCCAAAATGGGGAGGTGTGATCTGGATTGGATCATTATATTGTTTTTCATCCATATCGATGCATTTGGAGTGGAAAAAGTGGAGGAATCATCTCATGGATCGTTTTTACTGGTGGGATCCTATTTGGAAAAATAGGGCCTGAAACCTTCCAGAGTGTTTTGAGGCATCAAATGACATTTTTGGGGGATAAAACTTTGTCAATTTAGTGTTGGACCATTTCATTTTATTATACGCAGAGAGATATTTCCAACAATGTTAGAATCATGCCAATCAGAGTCTGTATGCAAAAGTTATGCCACTCAGAAGTTGACCCTCTGGTTTTCACACCTATAGTTCGGAGGATGTCGTGTCAGCCCCCATTATTCATGGAAAAGGGGCTATCCATGTTATTATGATGTAAAATACTCTAGTAGATTCTATATTGTAACTCTAGTTAAGAGTTGATGTAGACGAAATTAACCACTAGTAGGTTATTGGGTTGTGTTATACATGGGCTACTAGGAGGAAGAGGCATTCCATTATTTCAAGAGAATTTTATTCCACGGCTGAGCAAAGATAACTAGAGAAAGATAGGAGGTAGAGCACATAGAGAGGATATATGTGCACTATAGCAGCCACATGCATTACTTCTTTGTACCTGCAGCCACATTTCCATACAAACAAAGAGAGCGAAGCGACCTCACCTTCTAGTTGGGTTTTCTCCAGAAAAGGTTTCCCGGAGAGCATATCTTATGTCTTATGTGTGTGTGTGAGAGATTTATTTTCATTCTCTACTTTTCTACACATTTTCAATTTGCGTGCATGCACTAATTACAGTTAAATCTACATATCTTAAAGTTTAATAAAATTGTAATAGTGTAGACGAACTGTCCAGTGGAATATCCACAGAAGTTTATGGATCACATGTGCACAACACAACATGTATGACATGTACACAATACCACATGTACATAGCATCACTTGCACAACATCTACATACCACCACCTACATGATGTGCACATAGTACCACATGTACACAACACCACCTGCACAACATGTACACAACACCACATGCACACAGTTCCACATGTACACGATGTACACATCACCACATGCACACAACACCACATGTACAGCATGAACACAACACCACATCTTCAACATCCACACAACACCATATGTACACAGCACTGCATATACAACATGCACACAACACCGTATGTACACAAAACCACCTATACAACATGTACGCAATACCATATGTACAAAACACCATATATACACAACATCATATCTACAACATGTACGCAACACCTCATGTACACATCACCGCATATACATGTACACAACACCATATGTGCATATCACTGCATATACAACATGCACACTGTACCACATGTATGCAACACCACAGGTAAAACATGCATGACATATACACAACAGTAATACTGCACATCCAGAGACTATGTTGTTTCCCCGGAGAAAGTTCCTTGATGTAAAGGAACTAGTGCCTGGGACATCTAAAGATTGATGAAAATCGTTAAAATCAGTGGTCAAGGAGTCATGCCATCAGGGCTTGCAACAAAGCTTCTTATTCTGAAACCCTAGCTTTCCAAAATAGAATCGCCATAACACTCTTAGGGTCGCAGGGTATTGGATTGAAGGAGTGGTTTGAAGAGAAATAAAGGACAGAATTTAAATCAAGCACTTAAGAATCTGAATCTAAAATTGTGCAGGATGAACAATGGAATACTAAGAAAACGTGTATGAATTTCCTGGATGTGGATTGCTTCATTAAGGGTTTCAAGTTTAACTAACATTGTTACAATTCAATAAATTCATGAAAAATTAACCTGAAACAACCAGCTACATCTTACACCATCCAAGAGAGGAAAAGCATAAATGAATGTTGAATCACAATAGAAAAATTGTGTCTATAAATCACAACCAAAGTTGGAATCAAAATTACTTCATATTCTTTAATTTCAGAGAAACTTATTTGTTACAAGGGAGACATGACTTCAAGACTTCGAACCCCCACAAAATGCAATTATTTCAAAATTTTATTTTCCCACTCTCAACCTCACTATTTCTAATTAGTCATAAAACTAATTCTTAAATAGTTACAGAATTGTTTATTTCTAAAAGGTTTTGAAATGATAAAATCTCAATAATAATGTTTAATATTATATATCATATAAATAATATATATAATATCACTTTTATAATGTTTATACAATGAGCCACTTTTGGCTTTCAACTGAACTCCATGACTCATATATAAACAAATTATAAACACATGGGTCCCCAATCAATGTCACATAGGCATCAACAAAAGACTGTATGGTTTCATAAAACCCAAATCCGCCTTCAGGATCACCCTTTGCAGTTTATTGAAATATGGAGTGGTGTCGTTACAAATGATAATCGTAGATCTCCATATGAGAGGTTTTGGAATACCATTCCCCGACACCACCACTACCCATTAAACTTCATTGAGTGACGAGCCATCGGATGTGGACTAGAATAATACAGGTGGTCAATCCTTCTAAACCTGCAAGAATTATAAGTTGACTTTCAAGTGAATTTATTAATTTTATCGACTATATTTTCTTCAATAGATTTCAATTTTGTATATTCTCATATTTACATTCAGTCTCGATCACTACTCCATGTCTATATTACAACCATTGGCATAAATATCACAAATGTCGACATATTCTCCAACATTAATTCGACCTTACAAGGGTCTATTTTGACCCTGACATCCCTTAATTTGACTCGTGAGTGTCGATACCATCGCCATTGAACCCTTAAAAATTGCATAACAGAGTCTCCCAAAACCTGGTGTGCATCTTCTAGGTTATAATATAATCTTCATGACCGAATTTGACCTTTATGTCCATCATCCCATGTGACAAATTTTTTCCAAGAAACAATCAACACTAGAATTTGTTATCATGATTTTCACAATCACAGCTATATGCCACACACCATGAAATGCTTCTCCAATCACAAGGAAAAATTTACACTTTCATGGCACTGTAGAAACTAATGCATATTAGTTGAAAAGATTGCATCTAAAGAGAACACAATTTACATGCGACTTGTAATAAGCTACCATAATTTTTTCTATCTCTGTCCAATGCTTGACAACTTTCCATCTCAAATCCAATATGAAAATCAATGTTTACATAATCTTGAAAAAAAAAAATCTAATCAAGCTCTACAAATTTTCTCTACATTATTTTTTTTTGGGCATATGGGTTTGTATACTTTTCTTTCTCCTGAAAAATTCAATGTTGTGATCACCCCTATCACTATTGCATGCATGATGTTATTTCTAGTTGGCAAAACTTAGCTACAACAAACCACACTGTCTTTACCAGGAAACCTTACCTCTAATGTCTTTCCATTATCCATGCTTGTCCCAACAAGTCACAGATCACACTTATTTCAT
This sequence comes from Pinus taeda, assembly GCA_000404065.3. Classification (NCBI taxonomy): domain Eukaryota; kingdom Viridiplantae; phylum Streptophyta; class Pinopsida; order Pinales; family Pinaceae; genus Pinus; species Pinus taeda. Next base: position 104,098 of record APFE030473041.1, on the reverse strand, counting down.
TTCGTTGATGTATCCCTCACCATTACCTTCCATAGCATAAACATAGACAATATAATCACACAATATCAATTAATATCCATATGATATTGACCTCATATATATGTCAGGGCTACTCTTCCCACTTGATTCCTCATAAACCATGAAGCTCTTCATGTCATTCACCTGCATAAGAAATCATTCCTCCAGAAGCATGATCCTTGACGACTATGTCAAACAATGATATAAATACATACATATATACATATAAACATTAGCATAAAACAATCATGATCTTTGATGACTCTGACAGACTACAACATACATGTATACATATATACACATCAACATAATCATGATCTCAACATAATTACCAAATAGCATAAGGTGAAGGTTAAGGGAACTCCCTTTATCCATGCACAACATGCACAACATTGAAAAAATAGCCCCCAACATAGAAAAGACATATGACATCGCAGTTCATTTACTTTACCTTTATTGTTACCTTTCTCATGATTGTCCTTCCACTGTCCATTTATCCTAATGGACCCAACCAATCTAACCGACTATCATATTCTTGTCTTCAGTTTCCCTTTACTCATGCATCAGGCTTCATCCGGGCCTTACATTACCTATTTGGTTTCATTCAGCTCTCCCCAAGCTCCATCAGCTTTCCTCTTTCCCCAACCAATTCCTAAGACCCTCAAAACATAAAATACAAGAACAAGAAGCAAACAGAAGAAATCCATGAAATCCAATAACAATACAACACCACAAACAAAGTGGCATGTCCATGCACCAGAAATAAACAAAACTAAAAATCAAGTGCAAACAAATAACAAAGCACCAAAAGCACAAAAATACCAATAGACACAACAACTCAACCCCATGGTTCCCATTGATTCCAAAGGAAATCTCAACCTGAGCCTTCTTTAAGATTTCATGGTAGTCTCTTTTTCCATGCAATCTCCTACATCATACTGCCATAAAAACATAATTGTCAGTGCATAATAAACATAACAATGTATTGGTTACCTTACCTTATTGTGCCAAGCACGCTTCCTTGTAACTAAACACGTACATATATCATCTCTCAAGGGACTCCAATTTCTTGGCAAATCCATCCATAACTAGAAGCTGGTTGTTATACCTATCAAATACATGTTCAGGAATTATAGCACATATCCATATAATGTCATACAAAATTAAGGCTAAGAATACTTCTTGTATGCAAAGCACTCATTCATTTGGAGTTGTGGTTTCCAAACATAGACAAAGGGATTCTCACCCAATTCCTTTCTTTTACCTTTTTCCTTGCTACAATTGAGTCTTATTAGGTACTATCGCATCACCCAACTATTAGTTATATAAGAAAATAAATTGTTACCTTGTCATACAAATACCAAGTATGTTGCCTTGAAATTGTTCACACATGTCATTCACATGTTCCAATGATATGAACTTAAACAGGAACACAACAACTTACATACATAACCATAAACACATAGATGAAGCAAAAAAACACTTCATTTCATTAATAGAAAAATATTGAGCTATGCCTACAAACAGAATGGAAATAAGATAGTTCGGGCGATGGTAGCTTATCTCTGAGAAGAGATGTGGCGGCTACATGCTTCTAAACTGAGTTACAATGAGGCTCAAGGGCCTTTTTTATTATTGAAAAATAAGATAAAACCCTAAAAAACCAAAACCATAGCCCAAAGAGATGTAACACCAAAATTTTATGGGCCCTGTTGGGGTTAGTTGGGTAGCTAACTTCCTAGGGTCGTAACTTGGTAATGTTATCTCTGTTTGATGCGTATGACACCTCATTGGAAAGATATCTCTGAGGACTATAGTTTCTGACATGATTACCATAGAAATTGGTGATTTCTATGGAAATCACGTCAACAATTGTATTCCTCGGAGAGATATTTCTAACGAGGTATCATACACGTCAAACGAAGATAATATGACCAAGTTACGACCCGGGAAGTTGGCTGCCCAACTAAACCCCAACAAGGCCCATAAAATCTTGGTGTTACATCTCCTTGGGTTAGGGTTTTGGTTATTTATGGTTTTCTCTTATTGTTCAATAATAAAAAAGGCCCTTGAGCCTCATTGTAACTCAGTTCAGAGGCATGTAGCCACCACATATCTTCTCAGAGATAAGCTACCATCACCTGAGCTATCTTATTTCCATTCTGTTTGTAAGCGCAGTTCAGTATTTTTCTATTAATGAAATGAAGTGTTTATTTGTTTCATCTCTATGTTTATGATTATATATGTAAGTTGTTTCATTCTTGTTTAATTTTGGATCAGTGGTATCAAAGTGGTCTGCTCTTTCTCTTTTTTTCTTTGCATGTCCCCAACGAGGTCAAGGTATAAGGAGTTAGGGCTCAATCTAGTTGAACCATTATATGATCAGCCTCACAAAACCCAACGACTTCCCATGGTGAAAGAAAAGAAAGATGAGGGTGCAGGAGATCCTTTCAAAATGTTGCTCGAGGAAGCCCTCGAGCGATAGAGGGACGCGATGATGGATAACTTTCCCCATATCTTTCAACAACTACCCACAAGCGATGCATCTGTTGGAAAATACTAAGAGGGGGGGGGTGAATTAGTATTCCTTAGCATTTAGCACTTTTAAATCTTTTCAGAGCATTAGTTAATCTTCAATTATTATTAACATTTATGCAATAATAACAGTAAATAAAAGAACCCAGGAGGCACAAATATTTTAGGTGGAAAATCCCCTCCAGGTCAAAAACCATCGAACGCATTTCTAATAAATTATTTAAACTTCAACCCCAACTAAAATGAAATCAAAAACTTCCTAAAATTCTAGAAAAGCATTATTCTCCAACACTGCCTCTTCAACTCTTGGCAAATAGACACTTGTACAACTTTTACAATGATGCTTTTACAATGACTATGTACAATGATTATATGCAGTGCTTCCCACTTGAAGACTTCATATGGTTAACTTCTTCATGTTGTTCTGCACCTTGATTTATACTCTTGTCATGCTAACCTTTCTCACTCTTTAGATCATTAGAATATGCATTGAGTCTTATCTGGATGAATATATAATACTTGCAAAAATTATTCAAGGAAATACCCATGACATGATAATAGCAAAACTTAGCTCATCCTGCAGAGCATATGTCAGTGCTAAACAAAAACAACAAATTAGAATACAAAGAACCTAATGCAATTAAGAAATGAACATGCATATATAGAATATACTTACCTGTAGCTTACCTCTACTGCATCATTTTGCGGCACCTTGCTTTTTGCTGCCCTAGAAAGTCTAGTCCTTTGCACACCTTGACAACACTTGATCTAGTTTTTCTCGCCTTCAAGGAGCATGATATTTAATCTGATGTATCTCTATGATTTCAGATCCCCAATATGTGAGCTTTGATCCTGTAGTATCCCTCTAAGTCTTCTTTCCAATGCCATAGGTCTAACCCGATTTGGACTCTTCAAGACAAAGTTATGCCCAATCTCTCACAGTGACCTAATTATGGACTAGTTCAGTAGTGCAAACTTGTATGGCGTGCCACATGTCATTGTTTCCTCCTTGAGCTCTAAAATTGATATATAGAAAACTACAGCCTGTACACTATCTGCCACATTTTACAAAATTCCAATCCTCTTCTTAGAGAGAGAATTATGACGATTTTCCGAAGGTCACTTCTTTGAGATAAAATTTGGGAGCCTACAAAAACCCTAACTTCCACAAATCATATCTCCGAAAATATAGCAAACCAAGAGCTGAAATTCGGTCATGATGTTCAACAGGATTTTGAATCAAGTGTATTTTCATTTCAGAATCTAAGACTTCGCAGAAATGAAGTTATAGTGAAAATGCCATGATCACTTCATTTGGAGGATATATGAGATTTATTTTTATAGAGTTGAGAGGGGCTTCTATAGAGAATGTTGGAGGGATTTTAGGAGCTTAAAAAATTATTAATTATTGACTATTAAATGACAAAAACCAATTATGAGTTCCATGCCACAACCCCATAGGGTTTTAGCCCACTAAATAGGGATATTAAATTCAAACATGAATATCTCCCAAACCGTGAAGAATTACTTGGCGTGCCATATATCAATGAAAACATCTCAATGAGTAGAATCCATCTAGAAGATCCTTGACTCAAAATAAAGTAAGTTGTGAAGCCAAAATTCCCTTGCAAGATCAGGATAGCCCCTAGTGCTGCTTGGGTTGACATCAATGACAACCTCATATCATCTTTAGATCAATAGCACCCTCATCCAACAACCACTCTAGAGGTTCCACTCCTTTTAAGGTACCAGTTAACTTTGGTATTCCCATATTCGAAGGCCTAATAGATGCAACCATCATAGATAAATGGTTAAATCTATTAGAATGATATTTTTCAGTTCATGACTTTTCTAATTAGGAAAATATTACGTTTTCACTTCTCAAAGCCACCCCACACATCAATGACTAGTTGGAAACCTACTGTGAATAAAAGGACGAGAGTGAACTCTTGTTGTTTTCAACTGCACCCACTTGGAATTCTTTCCAAGATGCCATCAAGGGATAGTATTACCCTGTTGGGAGCTATGAAGATAAATACATAAAGTGGACCACACTATGGCAAGGAAGGGACCAAAATGTGCCAGAGTTCACGAATACTTTCCATACCCTTCACACGAAGTTGGGTATCAAGGATATTGAGTGGAATTCGGTGCTCAAGTACCATGGTTGTCTACACAAGTACATCTAGGATGAGATGGAGTTCTTGGAAATTTTCTCGCTCGGCACGGCATATTGTTACATTGTAAATATTGATCAGAATTTTAAATAGAAGAAGCGAGACTTTGGAACTGTGAATCCAAAGCAAGGAAAAGGCACCCCAAACCATAGAATAAGGGGCCAAGACAAGGCAGGGCCACCCAAGACAACCCGCCGAAGCCACAAGCATAGAATAAAACCACGAAGACGAAGAAGCACATGGGAAAATGGTGTGAGTCCATAAGAGCTCCACTCACAATACAAGTAAGTGTAAGGCCAAGCAGTCACTAGTGGCCTAGTTGAAGGCTTCCAAATTAGACGCAGGTTCCGACTCTAAATCAAAACCTGATAAGGGGAATGACAAAGGGAAGAATATCATTGATGTAGAGCCCAGTGCCACTGTGGCAACCATAAAGATCCATAAAATTGAGCCTAAATATCTAGAGGAGGGGGAACACATCTTCCACTCACAGATGTGGGTGAAGGGTTCTCTGTTGCAATTCATTGTCGACACTAGGAGCCAAAAGAACCTCATGTTAGCAGAAGTTGTGAAGAAATTGGGCCTAAATACTATAGCACATCCACATCCGTACACCATCAGGTGGCTTCACCAAGGATGAGATCTTTGTGTCAGCCAGCAGTGCTGCCTTCCCTACAGCATCAAGCCATTCACGGATGAGGTACTATGTGATGTTGCTCCTCTTGAATTTTCTGATGTATTGTTAGGACAACCATACTTGTAGAAGTGACATGTTGTATATGAGTCTAGACCTTGCTCTATGATTATTACTTTGGCTAATATGTTGTACAAGATACTGGAGGTAGCCCCGCCTACCGCCATCTCTTTGATCACTACAAAGCAATGTAGTAAGATCATTTCCCTAAGCAAGAAATTTGTTTCCCTTATGATTCACCCACAAGGCAAGAAGAAGGTTGTCGCCATGGCTTCCAGGGAGGGTTCCTCTGAATAGAAGTAGCAGATCGACAAGTTTGTGGAGGAGTACAGGGATATTTTCGCCTCGCCCATAGGGGTACCTTTGCACTGTCAGTTCAAGCACTCCATCGATTTGACCTCGGGCGTGCTACTTCCTAATGGATTGATATATTGACGCTATGTTCTAGAGAATGGTGAGATAAAGAGGCAAATTTAAGATCTACTATAGAAAGGGAACATCAAGCCAAACTCATCACCCTGTGGGAGCCTGATTGTATTGGTAGAGAAGAAGGATGGGACCTGGAGGCTCTATATTGACTATCGGGCGTTGAACAAGATCACTGTGTAGAATAGGTACCCAATCCCACGGATTGATGACCTTCTAGACCAACTCAAGGGGGCCAAATATTTTAGAAATATTGACTTGAAGTCAAGTTATCACCATGTGCTTATAGAACCCTCTAATGTGTGGAAGATTTCCTTCAAATCTAAGGAGGGCCTTTTTGAATGGCTGGTCATGCCATTCGAATTGACGATGCCCCTGCAACCTTCATGAGACTGATGGAACACATCTTGCAACCCTTCACCAATGCATTCATGGTGGTGTATTTAGATGACATCTTGATCTTCATCCAGAGTTGGGAAGAGCACCTCCACCATATTCGGTAGGTCCTTCAAACCCTTTGACAACACAAGTTGTGTGCTGACTTTCATAAATGCACCTTTGGCCTAACCTAGGTTCAATATCTAGGGTACACCATTAATGATCAGGATGTACATGTGGACCTATCCAAGATACAAGTCATTCGGGATTGGCCAGCTCTAACCACTCTAATAGAGCTCCACAGCTTTTTGGGTCTTTCCAATTTCTACTATAGGTTTGTGTTGGGGTTCTCTCATATCACTTGGGCTTTAAGTCAAGTCACCAAGGGTAGAGCAAAAACAAAGTTCTTTTGGTCAGAAACTCAATAGCAAGCATTCTCTAAGTTGAATAATCACCTATGTTCTACACCAATTCTCACATTACCAAACTTGCAACAACCATTTGAAATTGAGACAGATGCCTCCCACTATGCTATTGTTGCGTTCTTACTTAACATGGACATCCAGTGGCTTACCATAGTGAGACAATTTTAGACGTGGCCTAAAATTACCCCACTTGTGATAAAGAAATGTATTCCATTATGTAGGTCTACCGTCAATGGAAGCATTACATTCGAGAGAAGGAAACAATCATCCACACAGACCACCAACCTCTACAATTCATGCAAACACATGGGAAGTTGCAGAATGATCGCCATCAGAAATTGTCCACCTATCTACGACAGTTCCATTTGAACATTAAGTATAAGAAGGAAAACACTAATAATGTCGTTGATTTCCTCATATGACCACTATTCATGGTGCTAATCACTGTGCTCAACTCTTATGGGCACGAGACATTGGGGTGGCCGCATCTTTACAAGTGTGATCCAGAATTCAACAACATTTTCCAGACACTCCTGGAAAGGAAGCAAGTTCCAAATTTTCACCTTTAGGATGCACTGTTATGCCACTTGGGACACATATGTGTTCCTTCAAGTGAGCATGCTAAGATGATTTGGGAGGCGCACTACAGTCGGGTCTCTAGACATTTCGGAGTGGGGAAAACAGTGGTAGTATTGCAGAAGTATTTTTATTGGCTAAAACTTCATCAGGATGTTGGGAAGTACATTAGCTCCTACACTGCCTGCATCATTGCCAAAAAAACCATCAAGAAGAAAGGCATCTATACTCCTCTACCTACTCCTACTTAGCCTTGGGAATCTGTCTCCATGGATTATATGTCAGGCATTCCTTCTACTAAGCACGACAACAATTGTGTTTTCATGGTCGTCAATAGATTCTCTAAGATGGCCATCATGGAAGCCTGCAAGAAGAGTATAAGGGTAGAGGCCACTGCTAAGCTATTCTTTGAGCGAGTGTGAGTACACTTTGGGATCTATTATAGTGGCTACAACCATCCTCCAAAATTTTTCCTTAGCCTATTTTGGAGCCTCCCTACCAAAACATCACAACACTTTGTCTTGCTTCATCAAGTACTCAAGCTTTAGTGTTCTTCTCGCACAAAGGCAGCTTGTCAATCATAGATGATCCATTCCCATCATAGGCAATATCACCCGAACTTGGTCTAGCTATAGGCTCAGTAGTTTCCTCTTGAAAATTGTGCATTTCTGGAGGGTAGCCAGCCTTCCCCCAGAAATTGCGCAATCCTACCAGCCAACACTCCCAGCAGGATTTGCGCAAATTTCCACAGCAAAGTTGCTCAGCCCATGATTTGCACAAATCTGGGCAACAATTAGCAACTCTGACCAAAAATTTCATAATCCTCCTAGGTAGTCAGCCCAGCTCCCAACCAAGAATGCACATTTTTCCCAAGCAGTTGAGCAATTGCATGCATGAACAGTCTGGTTGAACAGTTCCATCCAGGACCAAGGAGACTTGACTTGCATGTGTGCATGACTTGCTCTTCCTATAATAGCAAGAGACAACATGCAAAATGCATCCCATGATTTAGGGAGCTATTTTTAGCAGCCATGGGTTACATGCAAAGTTGTTTTGGAAGTTTCCCTCCAAGTGTCGCTTTTTCCTAGATTTGTGGCATGCACATCATGAGACCAAACTTATTTATTCGATGCATCAGAGATCATTCATTCACATCATTCTTGAAGATCTAACATCCCACAACACATCTAGTACTCTTTGACACATTCGGCTAGGCTATTCATGGGTAAGTAGCCTCAACTTGTCTTTTTCAGTATTTTTGTCGCTTTGTGTTTATTTACTTGTGTGAGTGTTGTTTTCTTGATTTCTTTGAATGATTCCTGTCGTTTACATGTATACTATCCTATCCTAGCTATGTTTTAGTTTTCGTTGCTATTGCATGCATGAAACTATTTTGCACATACATTTTCCCGACTGGTGAACTACCACACCTACATGCATGTTGATCTATTTGTTGAATCTTTCATTCATGTTTTGCATGTAATGTCAATCACATCTTATATCACTTTGTGTCACCATCCATTCATTGTCTTATTTTCTTTTAATTTTCTGGTGGCGAGTTGGGCCAACCTTGGCCCAAACTCTACCTTCACCAAGGCTGCATTGCACAATCTGGGGAAGGAAGGCTCACATTCCTCTCCAGAAATGAGCATTCCTACCTAGCACTGGCCTCCACGACTGTTTTGTGCATTTTTGGAGGATAGTGGTTGCTTGGCCCGAGAAATTGCACAAATCTATTGTTGGGCCAGTAGTCCTTCCCAGCTAGAATTGCGCATTGTGCAATCCCAGCAGTTAGTTACCTGACTGGCTTGTGCATTTTGTAGATCCAGTAGACAGTACTACATCCCAAATAGCCTAGACTACCTTTTGCACAGTTCTAGCAGCTAGTCACCTAGCCTCCCTATAAAATTTGTGCAATCTTTCTCATAAGTTTCCTAGGTATGTGTTGTGTCCTTCCATGGATTTTCTTTGTTTTCACTGACATATCTCATTCCATGCATGTTTCTTGTCTCTATATCTTTCAAATGTTCATTTGTCTCAATGTATTCCAAGAGAAAAGAATCATAGGACACTGATGGAGTTGCATTTGGAGTAGCAATTGAGTAGGTGTCCTCTAGTCTATCGATATATGAAGATATGAAGTTGTATCTCGACAAGGACATCAAACTGAACTGGCAAGAGCTTAATGAAACATTCACAAGAACTTTTGGGGAAGACCTCAAAGACCATCAAGTGTAAGTGAACATTCACAAGTCCAGCATGTACCAGATTTCATGCATATACCTCGCGTTCCCATGTGCGGGCATGATTCACAGGATCATCTCTCGCACTAATCCTGAGACGAAGACCTTGAGTAGTGTCAGTGGGATGAAGATCACAACCTTCTGGGCACGAGATTATGATGAGATGTATCAGATGTCAGAGCCCGTGACTATCATGAGTCCTCCATTCATCTTTTTCAATAGCAGAGCTAACTCCAGAGACATTCTGAAGGATTGGGTAAAGGATCTAGCTTGTTTTAGGATGACACCCAATCAGATCTACAAGACAAATATATTGAGGAAGGCATACCAATACTTGGTCATATTCACATGTCGACTGAGTGGCCAAGCAAGCACTGAAACCTTTCCTTAAAGTTGGGTGATCGCATTGGACCAACTGGCTAGAGAAGGAAGACCATGCAACTAGTCCGACATATTGGCTCACCAACTGAAGGAACTAGTCATGAAGGCTCAACAGTCACCCAAGGGTATGCATGCAAATATTTACATGTCTGCCTACATCTTACATGCAATCTATGCCTAACATGAGTTCTCGGATTAGAGTGAGCATGGTCACTAGTGGAGACTATTGTGAACACATATTTCAAGTTGTTATCTGAATGCAGCTTCAGAGGAGTAATCATACAGTTGTCCGACCATTTTTTCACCCCAGTATACAGGATAATATTTGAACAAGATCCATCCTCCATGTCAAAGGAAGAAATGGAGGGTTTGTTAGGCATTGAAGATTGGTATTCCTCACCATCCGACACTTTCATCTAAATGTTAATGCAGAGAAGCCTCCACATGTTTTGCCAAAGTTTTCCTTGGACATACTTTTTATGTAGGAAGTAGCATATCACATCTCTGTAGGATTGACAACTAGATTGCAGCAGAAGAAGAATGCACCTTGGCCCACTCTTCAATTACAGATTGGGTTATATGAGATACAGAGTATCAAGAAAGTGAATATCAAAGCAGAACAGATGAAGAAGTACATGTTCAACCTCTGAAGCTTCAACCTGTATGACCCACATTGCATTGTGAAGGATCACTGCACGAGAGTTCAATTCAACTGGATCCATGGGTCATTTCATTGGGCCGAAGAAGACTCATGGAGGTATTCCTACAATTCCTCTAGACCCAATGAATAGGTTGTCTTTGCCATAGAGTGGTTAGCAAAGCAACATGAAGCATCATCATGGAGAGCACTAGAAGTAGTAACAGTAACAGAGGCAGTAGAGCCAAGCATACTTGTGGGCGAAAAAGGGAAGAGGAAGATTGTTGACCACATGGAGGAGGAGCAAAGCTGGAATTTTTGAGCAGATCCACTTGTAGAACAAGTAGCTATGGCTATTTAGGCAAATAGGCAGCAATGCGACACATGCATCGCGCAAAGGCAAAGGGATAAGAAGATAATAGAAGAAGAAAAGAAGGAGTTGCATGAGCTGAGGGAGAAACTCTGGAAAGAACAAGAGTTGCACCAACAAGAGAAGGAAGCGTAGCAGTAGCAGATACAATAGGGGGCGCATCATGTACAGACAGATGAAGTAGCACCTGTACAAGTAGTTTATTCATCTGGACATCTAGCATTAGGTGAACAAGGTGAACCATCGTAGGGGAAAGACTTTGATCATGAGATAGAAGAGGCACTTGAATAGTTGGATGCATACATGGAGTAGCAAGAGTTGGAACAGGACACCAACCTCATGCCTCATCACAAAGATGTCGACTCACCCACTTCATTGCATCCAGATGATGAGAAAGTCTCAAATGACTAAGTAGAAACTAAGATCCTTGGTTGTCAGCTGGAAGCAGAGATGCACAACATCTCCTTTGACGAATCTCATCACAAAGTTGTGCAGTCTCATAGGGTACTGACTCTGGAGGACCAAACATCTCCTGCGCAAGTTGAAGAACCAGTGATCATGACTGATGTGCACAAGAATTCAGTTGCTTTGGCCGATGCAACTAGAGTGTATGTTGAAGCCACTAGATCAAGTGTTCATTTCCTCATAGCTGAGAATGAGCGAATGGTGAAGGAACTATAGGTGGCCAAGAAAGGAGGAGACTTGGTGATAATTTCCACCCAATTTGAACTAAAGAAGGAAAACTAGATGAAGTATTGTCCCTTGACACAGTTATGCGAGCATTGTACTCCAAGTTTGGTACCATGCACCAAGCAGTCGTCCATCTCCACGGATGGCAGTAGCGATGTACGAGAAGAGCATGCATCTTGGAGAACATACATGTTGTTGTTGATAACATGCAAGCATGGATGATGAAGTACAAGGGAGCCCTGTTTCACTTGCCAAATATTATGAGGGCCAATGTTGTCAAGCTACAAGCATGTATCCAAAGCCAGATCTAGAACTATGAGGACCTACCACAACTCATCACTAGCACACATGCTTCCCATGCACGAGTATTCAAGGGCATGGATGTTGTGGTGCACACACATGTGATCCCATCACTTGGGACTCTCACCCAGAAAAAGACAAAGAAGCAGGTCTGACAAGAGCTTGACTCGTACTTCGACGAGTTGATGTGCACTGCCACCAACCTAGACTTGCCTAACAATGTAGACATTATGCACAAGTATGTTGTTGGTCTGGCCACATTGAAGACAATGATGTGCCCACTTTCAGACAAGTTGGATAGAGGAGCCTGACCAATGTAACCAGATGCTATGGAGGCAAGGTTCAGGTTTCAGACATATTTCATAGTGGAACACACAAACACTATCAAGGACTACTAATCTTGGCATCAATATGTTACTGTTGATCAGCATGAGGATGTCGAGCAGTTGGACTTCTATAGTTGTCTAAGTCATAATGATATCTATTTTGGCTTGTTCAAGCTATTTTTCACATGAGTACATGTGCATTGTAATGTTGAGTCATGTCAAGTGTAAGTCAAGTCTTAGTAGTGGATGCAACAGTCATAAAGTAGGTGAAGAGTCATGAGGGTAGTTGAATGGTCACAAAGGGGAATGTCAAGGGTCAACCCACCCTTTACTATAAATATTCCATCATAACTCATTGTATGGGCTTTTGGTCATCCAAGCTTCTATTAAGACTACCTTGAAGAAAGCTTGGATAGTATTGTAACATGCCTTGGCTTCTCCACTGCGCGGAGCTAGTACATCTCTTTGGAGGAGTAGGTAGATGTGGTTGTAATGTTCCATTGATGGGGCTAGCAGATTTACATGGATGTATTGTATGATTGAAACTTATAATTCTTTATATAATAAGAGCCAACACATTTTCATGGATATGTGTTTCGAGGAAAACTAGTGTCTTTTCGATCTGCTAGTACCACTAAGATGGGTAGCTATCTTAGAAACAAACAATCAAAGTAACTTGTGATTTCCTTTATGTATGACAGATAAGAGAGAAGCAGAGAGCACCAACCTAAATCTTTCTCTTGGCTCCTTGCTTGTTTCCTCTCTCCCTTGATAGAGCTTGCCACTCCTTTCCTACTTGTCCCGCTTTAGAGAATACCTATAGAGGCAAAGCAACAAAACACCATCAAAGCATACAAATCTATAATACCGTAAACAATGCAGAACCAGAAATACATTGACCATACAATTGCATTTACAAATAGAAAGATTCACAAATACACAAGTATATGGAGGAAAACTCAAATAACTTTATTAATAGTAGAAGAGAGGATTACAACCCATCTGTCTGATCTAGCATCATTCCTCCCAACATGAAAGCCCTCTTCACCTCATGAAAAGCAAGATCACCCAACAATACAATGTCTCAAAAAGAAACCAACAACACTTCCTTACAAATTATAAAATTCCAGCCTCTAGATCTCTTAGATGAGGGATCCATATATAAATGTCTTGCAAGGGGGTGAATCAGCTTTGGGTTTTTTATTAGTGTCATTTCACTGATAGTTCTTGGTTCCACTTGGAGATTTCTTTGATCTCTTACTCATCCCTGGGCGAATTCAGAGAGGCAAGTGTCATAGGAGAAGTTTCTAGAAGATTCCATGAGCATCCACTTAGCAAACTGTCTCTGCCATTTGTCTCTTCTCGCTTATCACACCCCATAGAAGGCTATTTCAGTATGCATTGCACCTGGCTAGTGTAGCTGCCAGTATGCATCGTACCTTGACCATGGAGCAGTCAATATGGTCGAGTTTTGGCCAGTTCTGAGTAGTTTTTCAGGCAGAACTTCCGGGAAATGATGTAATCAATTGACCATGATCCTTTAGGGTATGAAACAACACTTTTAAGCGTTAAAGAGCCCTTGGTTTATTGACATATATGATTGGGGTTGCAGTGCCCAAATATGTCTATACTAGTTGCCCCCTAAAGCATGAGATCATAAATCTTCTGATGTTGGGTGAAATTATTTACCATGAGGATTCGAGGTTTTCAAACTGGAAGGTGACCTATAATAAGATACAATACAATACATCACCATCATATTATTTTCATGATCTAGCTAAGGTGGGCATTCCCATGCTTAGCTTTTATAAATTCATTTTCATGTACATGGAACAGATAACTATCTACGGTTGCAGACTGGTGATTCTTTATATGTAGAGTCATCATCCCTTAGCTTGGATGATCAGCTATGCAACTTCTGTGTACATTTGATGTCTTTATTTTCCCGAATATATCGCAACACGGATGGATGAAACTAGATCCGGGGTCTTCAAACTCGTTCAATATTCACCTGATGTACTAGTCGATCCATGTGAAAATATGTTCTGAAGTCGAACGTGGATAGATATCGTCTGATTACTAGTCAATGATGTAAGTTGTTAACAGGCGCAAGAGGAATCATTGATAATGATAATGACCCTCAAGGTACTACAGTACAATTCACGTGGTTTGAATATATGATTCAATGTCAAACACCACGTAAAATATTTTGGTCGAAGGACATTAATGTAAACCTATCACCGGAAGTGAGAAACTTGCCATTGAGGCATGTAAGCTTCAAAGTACTGAAAGGGTTGTTTCTAAGTCAACTTCTTGGATAATGTGTTGATGTCGACAAGAAGTGACTCGTCGTAGGAGGGCCTTGATGTATCCCACATCTACGACAGGAAATGAAGCAAATGATTTTGTGGAGGTGAAAACAATCTAATGATACAAGGTTCAGGAATGGCAGTCATGAAAAATGGAAGGTGAAGGTATTGCAACGGATAAGGCGTTAGCTAGGTGGTAAATTATTTGAATGACTTCTCTGGAACATATCAGCGACACTGAAATGAATTGGTAGCATTAACCCCAAAAGATGGATGGTATGGAGGACCAATGGTGATATGACCAGTGAACGGAATAACCCAACCCGACTCAATCATGGTGATGGAGTGAAAGTGTCATGTTCAAGAGCGAGCTACTATAAATAAAGTTCTTCAAGTTTTCTTCTCTTTTTCCCCCAGCCATTGCTAACCAATACCTCTTTATTTTTGTCAAGCTCAAGGAGGATAACATATGCTTGTTCTATAATTTTCCCTTCGGGAAAACCTATCGCTATGTTTTAGCAAGCCTAGCAACAATGAAACTAATTCTTGTCCGGGTGGACAAGTTTGTCGCTATCATTTTAACAAGTTTAACAACAAAGATAACTCGGTCCTTTTCATGTTTAGAGAGTTTGAAAAGGGATGAAAAGGAAACTCCATCAATCCTTTTTCGTAGCATAATCTCTTCAGTCTGAAAAAGTATAAAATAATACGAAAGGGATGATTTTTCGATCGTTTTAACGAGCTGAAAAGACAAGCACTCGATCTTTTTGTTTGATAATCCCTCAGGTTCTAAAAGATTAAAATGTACAGGAGGGATGGCACTTCTCTTTAGTTTAACGAGATGGAAAGGCCAATAGCTCGGTAATCTTTTCATATTTAACAAGTCTAAAAAGAGCTTAAAAGAAACTTGTTTTTGAGGAACAAGTGATATTTTCGGGTAGCAGCTGGTCCAGGTAAGTTTGGAACTTTTCAAAACATGGCAGTGAAAAGGGTGGCTAATAGAATCACTTGTCACAATTGTTCCTCAAAATGGTAAACAATCAAGTGGAAGCATATGATCGGCCAAAAGAATGGAGGTGATGGAAGAACACAATCAACGCTCAAAATGCTGATAGCATGGCAATCATAGAGGTTGTTTACTGAAAGAGGGTTTATTTTTTAATGAGCTTAAACCTTGTGCCAACATGTGCTCAGTGCTAGGTTTATTTTTTAACGAGCTTGAACTTTGCAGAAACATTGCTCATCTGGTTTGCATGCCCCCAACATGGTGAAAAGGAGAGTCTCTTATAACCATATGGAAATCACTGCAGTGAACTAGGATGGCTTCATCCAGAATAGACAAAGGTGAATGGTGTTAGACCAATCACATAACCTACAAGGAAACTTATCTTTACAACTAGGTGCATGCCCCCCAACCTTCATTACATTCACCAAAATACTCATGGTTATCAGGTGGATGGAATGAAGGTTCTTTTACGAGATCAAGTGAAAAACTTGACTTGGAATTTTGCTCTAGGGGTCCTTGTTTTATAGTATTTGATAGAAAATCAAAGACTGAAGGATGTTTAAGGTTGCTTGAATAATCTTCATTGTTATCTTGAATATGGGAATGATGGTGGCATTCTTCCCATGGTGCCTCTCCTATCATCACTCACTGAATGATTCCTTCGTCTTTAGAATTTATACGAGACCAAGGATCAGAAGAGGTGCCATATTCTAAAGACCTTTCTATCCAAACACTTGCTGAGTGTTGATTTGGGTTTGTCGTCCATGCCCAGAAAATTGATTGCTAGAACAATTCTATAGGGCTTGGGGGCAACACCTAGTGATGATCCACGCTAACAAAAGGGTTAGAGTTCTTCTTAATCTTTGATGATGTAGAAGATATCATGTGACAGGTCTCCACTGTGGCCACTTCCGCCAAATTACTTGGAGGCGGGAGGGTAAAAGTACCCATTAAGGAAGGGTCTTTTAGAAGACCTACTCCGACATTTTGAAGCATTTGAGAGTTTCCATGGATCAATGGAATGCTTCCAGTAGCTTGTGAACTATTGGGGAGAAAGGTTAGCTAGTCAACGATTGTAATTCCTCCTTGGAAGGGAAATGCAGTCTTTCTAAAATATGTTGACACAACATCAGCCATATCGTAAATCTAGGGTCTGGCCAGTAAGATATTGTAGTCAAGGTTTCCATCAATGACCTCGACTTCAATTTCTACTATTTTTCCCCCCAGCTCAACTTGGAAGTTACTTAATATCCCATATGGAGTGTATGATTTTCCATCGAACGCTTTTAATGTTGTTGATGATCATGACAAGGGTGGTGAGCCTAAAGTCTTCCAGCAACTCATTGACATAATACAAGTAGATGCCCCCTTGTCAATGATTGTTCGATGAACAGTCTTGTTGAGGGATTTTACTTGTATAAGGAAAACGAACTATGCTGGTAACTAAGGTTCATATCCTTTATGGTTAAAGGCCACAAGATTTGAATCCGTTGGGTAAATCCCACCTATTGTTGATAATAAAGCCTTCTTTTGGGAGGGGCAATTTTGCAGTACTTCAAATGTCGACATAACGGATGGCAATTGGGCCAGATCTTCCACTATATTATAATTCTATGTTGCTCGAGCACGAGGATTAAATGTCGATTTATGTACTACTCCCTTTGGCGGCTTTATAGTTAATCCAGGAATGATGGGTGGCACAACTTCTAACGAAGTTGTTTTCGAACTATTGGGTTGATCTGTAGCCTTGTTGTTCGACATGTATGGATTCCCATAATCTTTATTCCTTGTCGATATCAAAGCATCGTTTTTCTATTTCAAAATTGACAACATAAGTACTTGGGATGGGGAAGCATGATCGATAGCAACCAAATTGGTTTCTAGGTTTGGAAACAGATCAGTCAATACCACCGAGGTACTTGAAGTTTTCAAGAACATCGTGACCTCAGCTTGATGCAGACAATCTTTCATCCAATGGCCCCCATCACATATGAAACATGGCTGAGCAGGTTTCTTTCACCCAATAGGGTTTCCAGAAGGTTTCTCAGGAGTCGAATCTTCTTGTTTCTTATTTTTGTTTTTCCCTTTCTTCTTTCCCTCTGGTTGCTTTGGTTCCTTTCCCTTGTCAGATGACACAGCATTAACCTCTGAGGCAAGAAGTTTGTTATTTGGTTTTTTACTAGAAACTGTAAGGACTTTACCAGATGGAGCCTTTGCGGTTTGCGTACGTGAGGTGCCAATCACGCCATCGTCGACATGAGAGTCCCTGTTTGATTTATGAGGGGGAGGAATGGAAAATTCTAGTCTAGGAGCGTCAAGAATTTTTTCATAGAGTGTGCCAGACTGAGTATATATCAAGTCTAAATATTGTGCATGAGCAATGACTTTCTCTTCATTGACAACTCCTCCCTTGGCCACATCTTCTGTAATAGAAGGTAATAATGACTTAATAAACCACTTGGCTAGAAGCTGATTAGGAACATATGTCTTTATCATTCGACAACGACGTTGCCACTCATGAATATGATCAGATATGTGAGTGGTTGTTGTCTGTTTAAAGTTGGTAAGGAGATCTGTTTCCATTTCGTACCTTATGGGTAACTGAAAGTGGGTTAAAAAGGTAGTGACGAGGGTGCTGAAGTTGTCAAATGAAACTCTAGGCAATTCGATGCACCATTTCATTACTTGACCAGTTAGCGTTCGCTGAAAAAGGTGAAGCCTAATCGAATCATCATTAAGGGTGTTAGATGAGCACCACAAATGAAAAGTCATTACGTGATTCGATGGGTCTTCACCCAGATTTCCATTGAATTTAGGAATATCAGAGGGAAGTTTATGAGGAATCGCTAGCCACCAAGGGGCATAATCAATTGGATCATTTGTCAACTGGTTCAAATCTGGTAATTCTAAAGTTTCTACAAAAGGTAACTGTTGATTCAGGTTTGGCAAAGCATACCCAAGATAAGATGGGATTTCCTGAGCAGTATGTCTTTGCATACCAACATAATGTATCTGATGCTTATAACTTTGATAAGGTTGATGGGCATAACCATTATAATATGATTGTTGGTAACCATTTTGAAAATACAATTGCCCATTATCTACAAAGCTTTGTTGCTCAGGTCCTCAGTAAGCTTGCTAGAATTGTGGTTGTTGATATTGTACCAGCCATGGTTGTTGGACCATTTGTTGTTGTCCAATACTGGATGATTGACCAAGATGAGGGGTGATAGTACCTGTTTGAGCTTGAGTCACTCCAGTTAAGGAGGCACTAATCTGAGTTTGTGATTGAGCCATAGAGACAAGAATCTGTTACATTACAACCTGAGAGACTTGAGGTTGACATACAACAGGCAACGCTTGTACTTGCGACACAGTCACAATAGCAGGTGTAGTGGCAATGTTCGACACAGGTTGATTTGGTTGCATTGAATATATAACTCTTGGTTGTTGAGGTAGTATTGGTACCCAACCACTAGATGCAATTCCAGTTTGACCCGAATTTTGTTGTGAACTCTCATATGGTTGTTCTCCCAAAGGGAACAATGAAAAGGCATACTGCCCCCCATATGGCGGAAATCCAGTGTTCAAAGGATAAATTGGTCTTCGGAGACTGGACTGCCCAAATTGATACTGATGTGAAGGATCAATTTTTTGAGTTTCAACATAAGAAATTCCAGATAAGATTCCGGATGAACAAATAGGAACAGACCATGTTGTCGAAACAGACCCTAGGTGGACTCCATCTAGCAATTGAGAACTAGTTGGGACAGATGGTATACCAGCGAACATTGTCGGAGTAGCAGCACGAGGCTTCGTTGTTGCTGTATCAGATGACACAGTCCTAGATGTTGATGGTTTTTCAAACATATTTTGTCTATCCAAAATATTTCCTAGCGATTCAACAGGAACTTGCGATGAAGGGTGATTAAAAGAACCAACTTCTATGGTAGAAGGATATAGGTGGATCCTAGTTCCAAAATGCAATGGGGTACTCGATGGAAGATCCTCTACAATCTCTTCTATAGCAATCAATCCAGGTGGAAGAGGTAGACCGTTAGGTCTGTAAAATATTTCTGGAGCCACAGGGGTGACACCTTCTGAATTCTGGAACTCAACTTCCAGATGTTCAGGTAAGTCAACTTCAGTTTCTAGATCAGCCCTAGATGGAGCTGGTTCAGGGATAGAAGTGTTTACCATTACACTAGGATAAGTTCTAATGTCCTTTTGTAACTGCGGAACTTCTTCTGTAAAGGCAGATGTACTAGAAATAATTGGAGTAACTGGAGCCTCTGATGACGTTGAAACACAAGTTTCAAATAGACTCGAAGAATTCAACTCATTTAAATGAGACCGATTTGCCCGAAATGGTTTTATTTCTAGAGTCAAAGACGATTGACTCGCTAGTCTCTGCGAACGACGAGGTTTTGATTAACTTTCTTCCACGATTGCGAATTACTTGATCAACTCAAAAATTAAAGGGAAAAAGTTATTTCAAATTAAACAAATTTTATGACGCTTTGACACAACTTGCATTTTCAATTTTTAAGATTCGAGAAAAATCTAAAGGTGGCTCTAGTCGCCCTCGATTTTTAATGAGATTGAAGTGACAATTGCTCAGATGGACCTTTTCTTTTACGGATTCAAAAAGGAACGAAAGTGACTACTCTGGAAATCTAGACAGAGGGATCACCAAACCAATCACAAAATTGCAATATACATCTTGATGGTAAATTAAAGAGAAATCACCAAGGACTTTATGTACAGCAGTCAATCTTCCCGAATGTTGTGTTCAGTGCATTGCGATCGATAGGGCGGCAGACACGGCTTCCTAAGGATAAAGGATATCAGCCTATTTTGGTCTCCCAATATATACTCAATGGTACGAGGAGCACAAGTCCGTATTAGCACTTGTCGTATCAAAGAGGAGGAATCACCCAACGTTTAATGAAAATGATAGTTACCAGGTTTTACGACATCAGAACACGTCTCTAGCCTAGACTCCTATATGTGTTGCGTTAGGTTCCAAAGCATTTTTATGTTCACTGAGGCTTATTTTAGAGTTGATCTTTCTTAGAAGTTTGTCTTTCAAGGTTCACCATGTGATGTGGATGTAAAATTCCTAAATATGCAATCTAAAATGATAAACAACCGTTTGTTTTCTTTTAGCAATGAAAATCCTAGCTACTAAGGAAAGAAGAGTACAATTCTTTCAACAAAGAGCAGAGAGCACACACTAAATGCACTTTTCCTAAATCATTTTCTACATGCATTCTAAATGCAAATGCACATGCATGTATTTTTTTTTCCGTTTCCTTAATGTAAGAATGCCAAAAAGGAAAACTAAACACAGATCTGAACTATTTTATTCAAAGCAACGCTTCAACAATTCCTTTTCAAAATGAAAAGGAAGACTAAAATGACACTTTCAATTTCGAATGGAAAACTGCTTTCGACGCTTCAAATATTGACAATTCAAATTAAATACAATGACAGAAGTACAATCAACTATCTAGAAGAGGAAGACTTTACGACACTCTTCTTCTTGACTCAAAACGACAGTTACGACACTTTTGAATCAAAAAACGATAGTTCAATTAAGCTACTCTTGACAAAGGAGGACTGTAAATGATGAAAATACATTAAAAAATTCACAAATCCTGATCAATGGAGGCTAAATAATGTAAAGGAAGAAGGCTTCAACAATGATATACTGATCATAAGCAGCAAATCTACCGAATAGAGCTGAAAACAAGGAGAAAAAACCAATTTTCAAGGAGGAAAACAGTATCATTCAATCATCGCACCTGTCCTTAAGGGAAACAGGGATGCATCTCACCTGCAACACATGGGAGGTGCGATGCATACAGGCTGCCAGTTACAAACAATGCGATGGGATAGGGAACGAAACTGAGTTTGGTTTTTGCTCAAAATTTGCAGCTAAGTTTAGTTATTTCAGCTAAGCTATGATAGACAGTAAAAACAAAGTACAACGGTATAATCTTAGTAGGTTATTGAGCTACCACCAGGGCACTTAGGATGGTTGCAAGTTAGATGTTCAGTTCATAAACCAACCTAGAGTTTGACTGAAGCAGCGTTGATCTACTTTGCACTTGCATAGCAAGAGCAGTTCGAAGGCTAGCTGGCTTAACTTCAGGCTTCGTCTGTAGTTTATAAAGAAAACAAAAATAACAAACTAATCGCTCCCCAGTGGAGTCGCCATTTTGTTTCTAGGAAAACTAGTGTCTTTTCGATCTGCTTGTCCCACTAAGACGAGTAGCTATCTTAGAAATAAACAATCAAAGTAACTTTTTATTTCCTTTATGTATGATAGATAAGAGAGAAACAGAGAGCACCAACCTAAATCTTTCGCTTGGATCCTTGCTTTTTTCCTCTCTCCCTTGATAGATCTTGCCACTCCTTTCCTACTTGTCTTGCTTTAGAGAATACCTGTAGAGGCAAAGCAATAAAACACCATCAAAGCATAGAGATCTATAATACCATAAACAATGCAGAATCAGAAATACATTGACCATACAATTGCATTTACAAATAGCAAGTTTCATGAATACACAAGTATATGGAGGAAAACTCAAATAACTTTATTAATAGTAGAAGAGAGGATTACAACCCAGCTATTTGATCCAGCATCATCCTCCCAACATGAAAGCCCTCTTCACCTCATGAAAAGAAATATCACCTAACAATACAATGTCTCAAAGAGAAACCAATAACACTTCCTTACAAATTACAAAATTCTAGCCTATAGATCTCTCAGATGAGGGATCCATATATAGATGTCTTGCAAGGGGGTGAGTCAGCTCTTGGGTTTTTGATTAGTGTCATTTCACTAATAGTTCTTGGTTCCACTTGGAGATTTCTTTAATCTCTTACTCATCCCTGGGCGAATTCAGAGAGGCAAGTGTCATAAGAGAAGTTTCTAGAAGATTCCATGAGCATCCACTTAGAAAACTATCTCTACCATTTGTCTCTTCTCGCTCATCGCACCCCACAGAAGGCTCTTTCAGTATGCATCACACCTGACTAGTGTAGCTGCC
>APFE030473041.1:51326-80995 GCA_000404065.3 Pinus taeda | reverse complement strand
AGCCCTTGGTTTATCGACATATATGATTGGGGTTGCAGTGCCCAAATATGTCTATAACAATATGTTGTTATTGTAGTTGGACTGTTCAAGTTGCCTTAATGATATATGTTGTTTAACTTCTGTATTTGTGTATGAACTAATTTATATGAAATTATAAGAATCTTATTGCAAATGTGTTGTTGGTTTAACCATCACTTTGGATTGTTGACTACTCTGCTTTCCATCTTGTGGTGCATCTTCGCTCATGTGTTCCCTTCCCATCTGAGTACTGATACAGGTTGTCAAGGGGCACACTCATCTCACCCCCTTTGTGTTAGAACCTCTCATGCACCTTTCTTGACTCACTGCAGCAGTGACACCCTTGCTACTGACAGAGGTATATTACTTGCATCTGTGAGACATCATGGTCAAGGAATTACCTTACGACCCACTGCTGGGATCTTACACCAAATGGTATGAAGTCTAATTGGGACTTCTTATCGGGGAGATCCCATTGACATGTTGGCGGGTACATCACCGTCAACATTTCTAGTGTTAGAAGGAGGGCCTGATCACAAGTTGTGTCCTCTCATCCAGTTTTTAGCCTTTGCATATCTTTCATGGAGTCTTTCACTCTTCTTCCCTCATGGTGTTTTTCAAATAATGAAGATGTCTCCATCACAGGGAAGATTTTCAATCTCTTGTCCACTTTCATGTATGATGGTGAAGGTGAAGTGGCCTGGCATAAGCACTTACATAACTTTCTTTCCATGATTCGTGAGGAAGATGAGTTTTCTGACGAACAATCTGGTTTGTTGCTTACATACACAATTCATGAATCTCCATTTTGTTGGTTACTCAGCCTACTGGCTAACACCATGCACTCATTTGAGCACTCATGTGATCTTATTGAAGACACATTCTATCATTTTGATCCAACCATCTTGACCGTAAACTATTACAGCAACAAAGGGCTCCGCATGAATTAGTTATTGATTTTTGGAAGCGCTTCTGTGACTTGCAATTTCAAGCTCCGAGGAGCCAGATGAAGTTTTCTTATCTTTGGGACCGGTTCGAGTATTGCCTTAATAACTCTTCACATCCCAAGAGAAAGTTTTAAATCAAACCTCACCCAACATTCTTCATTGATGGAGCTGTGCAATCTCATGTGGATGCGGGCACTGCCTCTACTAACTATCCGCCTTCTTCTCATTCAACAGCTCCACCACTACCAAGTGATGTTGAAGAGCATGCTCACACACCTATTCATCTTTCACCTTCTCCCAACATCACTTCACTCAATTTTTTCACATATTTGGTTGTAAGTCCTTTGAATTCTCATATGCATTCTTTTCTACGACCTCCATCTTCACACTTGGGTGTTCCTCCGAATGATGTTGTCTTGTGTTCGTCCATTCCGAACTCTTCACTTGTTATGAACAAGGAGAAACCCATTGACGAAGTTGGTGTTGCACAACTAACATGCATTATCATTCATGAAGAGTATGAGTGGGAGCTTGAGCATCAACACTCGGCAAAGGATGACTCCCTTCCATCTAAGCCCCCTCCATTCTTTCCTAACCTCTTTGGTGAACCTTCCCTCCATGATTTTGCATGTGTGTCTTCATCCACAGATGCACCCATTTTTATCACTCATAGCACTCACCAGATGTTAGTCCATCATTCAAGAATAGATAGGATAAGTTATCCGATGGAAATCCACTTGATCCTTCATCTGTATTTTCTGGAGATACAGAGGATGATTTTGTTCTCTTTTCATCTACCCCTCTGTTTGATTCATCTAATCATGAGGATGCAAAGAATTCATTGATTTTTCTGATCGTGGCGATCATGATCCATTTACTTCTATTTTTTATCACGATCATGAATCTATCACATTTGATCTTTTGAAGCCACTATTTTATGATGATCTACCTAATGATGAAGTTGAGACACCCAAAACTGTTGAGACAATTCAGCCCAAGCTAATGGTTATGTCAGGTCCTCGCTCTCTTGGGCTTAGTCTCGCTTCCGATCATGAAATTTTTCAATCACCCAAGGCTCCTCATCACTCATCTATATGAATTGAAGATCCATCTCACTCACAAATCACACTTCCTCCATTCAAACTGGACGATCTCATTGCTCATGCATTGGAGGAGTCTTACATTGCAAGCACTCGTGCGTGACATGATTTATCTTTCTTTCTTTCGTTTGCTTGCATGTCACAGTCAAGAGTGTGCTTGTGCTTCAAATTTGCACGTAGTTTCACGCAACACCATGATAAGTCCATGGACTACCCATCATGCACATGCACTCACTTATGTCCCGTGGGAACTTTGAAACACAAAGTGTGTTTGTCTTCATTTTTATATCTTTCTTGCTTGCTAGTTCGCATAACCGGGTTTCTCCCAAACCAAGCCTTCACCAACATGGGTCTGCCAATGCATCGGTGGCTGCATTGGAAGTATCACTTCACGTGATTAGGCCCATGCACCATTAGTGTAGGATTAGGAGTAGTGTTTGCTTTCATTTGTTTGCTTGCATGCCTGTTTGTTTACATGCTTTGTTTGCTTGCTTGTTTTCTTGATTTTCTTTCACTTTCGCTTCTGATTTTTCTTTTCTTTGTTGTTTGTTAGTATATTGTTTCATTTGTAGTTTATTTTTGCATGAAACCATGTATGACTCTTGAAGTGAGCTGGGTAAATTATAAGAGGGATTGTAAACCTATGACTACTTGGTTATCATTCATCATGCCTTTGTATGATGAGCTTGTTACTTTTAGTCCATGATACGTTGAAGTAAAATACATATTGTTCGAAGTGAACCTTGGTGATAACACAATGCTTACTCACTAACTAGTGTCACCTTCTCTAGTCAGTTGCTTTTGGGTTAACCCTTGTCAGCTCGGTCAAGTAGAGTAGGGTGAGGGGGAAAACCTTAACAGGCATGTCAAAGATACAATAAACTACTTCTCTGCTGGAACAACCTCTTATTCTCTCAATAAGTCGAGATCCCTCTTCTGCCTCTGAAATGAATAAGTTCTATGCACAATAAAAATTGAAAATTGAAAAGTCAAAAAATTCAAAATGAAAAATGAAAAAGGCAAAAGAAGAGAAAGGCTTGCTGCGCAGGGAAGCGATGCAAGTAACTCCACTGGGGTACTGACCAGGCTTGCTAGTAGTGGAGCCATGCTTGTGTTCCTATGTGAATCCACTGGGGTACTGTCCAGGCCTGCTGGCAATGGAGCAACACCATAGATGAATCTAAGACTCTGATGACTATACTACTTGTGCACCTATATACCCCTCAACCCCAATCAAAACAACTGGGTCGACTTGGCTTGGAATGCGTGTAAATCGACCAAGGGTTTTGCAGATGCTACATCTTACAATCAAGTTATTGTTGTATCGTTCTGTGATTTTGGAGATTGGTAAGAAAAAATTCACAAAAAATACATCAAACCACTTATGAGTCTAAGACCTAGCCTTCTTGGACTAGAAGAGGGATCTCTTTATATAATTATGATTTAACTTTGTTTTAGTGCTATGATGTTTTAGGATAGATATTAAGAGTAAAAAGATTGTTTGTTTGTTTGTTAATTTGGTTGAAGAAAGATCATTTTTTAATATTTTCCATTCAGCTATGGAGTCACAGGATGGTTGGTAGCATCAATCTTACAGAGTGTTTGCAGGGTAAGCTAATTGTTCCTACTAGATCTTTAAAGCAAAGTGATAAATGGAATGACAGAAAAAATATATCAGTTAGGATTAAAAAGCATTCGAGTATTTTTTAATCGTACTTCAGAGGAAAACATATAGATTGTAAACAAAGATAACAGGTAGGTGCTCCAACAGCATATCTTAAACTATAATTTCTTCTTCACAATAAGAATGAAATATGCATGGATGGATAAACATAAATACATTAAACATAGAAAGAAAAAAATCACCAGGTCAAAATAGATCATCCTGTAAACTGTCCTTTTTATTGATGCTCCAACTAAAAATTACAATGCTCCAAATAGAAAAATCGTTCCAATGACTAGGGTCCAACCCCTAATATTCCCGATGCATCGAGTATTTAAACAAAACTACAGTGATTTGCCTTGTACACTTGGAAATCTCTTATTTATTACAATGAAGGAAAAATTGACTAATGTAGCCAAGGAGTGGCCACGCTAAGAAAACTAGGACAGGTGTCCCTCCTTTCTAGGATGTGTTGCTTGAAGTATTAATTTGACTAGAGTGGTTTTGCTAACGTGGATGGTGCTGACTCATGCCTGTATGGTCACTTGTTGGGCATGGAATCCCCCCAAGGCATTTTTTGGGGCTTAAAGCCCAAGTTTTGACCAAGTCCATTGTAAAGACTCCGTGATTTGTGAGCACGGAGTGTGAAGTCATAATAGAGTCACAAGGTTGTTAGCCCTTGGTCTTGTAATGTAATGTTGGCTTGAAATATCCACCCATGGTCCGTGGACCATGGGATTGTATAAATAGAGTGAGGCACTAAGTGTACAAGAGAGAAAGAAAAGAAGGAAAAATAATAGAAGCATAATGAGTCTAAGAGATTGAGTCTAAGTGTAAAGCATGTCTTTGGGTTGTAGGGTAGCAGAAGGCTCTGCAGCTGAGTGCGCAAAGGCCTAGTAGTCCGCAACTGAGTGCGCAGACCCCTGAACCTGAGTGCGCAGACCCCTGCAGCCGAGTGCGCAGACCTCTGCAGCTGAGTGCGCAGGGCAAGAAGAGTTTGTAACCATTGGAAGAATCAATAAAGAGAAGTTTACCATATTTCTATGTATCTATTCCTATTTAATGTATTATTGGGTATAAATTGCAAGTGTATTGTTTATTTGTTGCGTGAACTTATATGTGTGTGTTGTATAAATAAATATAACACAAGGCTTCCATTTACGTGAAGATAACTAACTGGTGTAGGAAGATAGGTAAGATCTCAGGTGTGACTTAGGGAAATGGTGCAGAGCACTGCTCCAGCAGTGCGGAAGCCCCACAACCCCTAGGGCTATGCAAAGGCAAGTATATCAGGGTGCGAAGGCTAGGGAAGTACGTGAAGAAACCTAAGCACAGGGACGAGTAGTTGGATTGAATCAAACCCTCAAACATCTCAAGGGTGTTGAAACCTGGTTCCATCACCCCCCAATACTATTTTGGGTGAGACCTCAGTTTGCACTACGCGAACTGTTATCGAAAAGGCCAATAGTACAGGGATTTGTTTGGCTAATTAAATTTGAACTTGGATCAGGCCCCAAAAATCCAACAAATGGTTCTGTTTTCGGGACCAAGATCTGCATAGAGATGCCCGATGTCGTATCAATGGAATCCGAAAAAGAAAGAAATTGAAGATTGGTTGGATAGGAATATTCACGAGTTCGCGATGTAGGAGAACAGGAACCTGTGACTATCAAAGGAAGATTGGTTAGACTGCTACTTATACACAGAGATCCATGAAATTTTCTTTGCATCTTTCCCTTCTGAGATATATGAGTGGATTGCGAATCTAGTAGATAGCCAAGGAATGTGTAAGCTTGACAGACCTATTGTGTGGACTCCAAAATTGGTGCACATATTGGAAGCATCGAAGGATAATATTGTGCGTGCTATTGATCACTAGCTCGATTGAATTATAGACGGATTCATCATTGAGTTCTCGGTAGATACTTCAGTTAGCTATAGCAAGGAAGAACAACACTTCCTCAAAGGCTTGCGAGGTAAGTAGGTTAAATCTTTGAACACTTGGATTAAAATTCTATTGTGTGAAAAACGGGTTATGCGAATAAATTGATGTTTGGGGCTACGCGAAGTGGGAGTATCTACAAAAATGAAGGTAGTACAAAACTAGAAACTAGCCCCTTGATTTCACCTCCACAAGGGGGCGAGGAAGAGCTCATGAAGGTCTCACAAAGAAGTGCAATCAATTTGATAAGGCAGAGAATTCCGCACATACCACCCCAACCCACACCGCCGCCAGTTTCACTGTCTTCACCCCCATCTTTGCCCATACCACATCCACCACCACCGTGAATCAATATGGTGAGCGTGATAAAGTTGCCAGTGTTCAAGGGAGTAGGGAATGAAGATCCGTACCAGTTTTGGTTCATGATAAAAGATGTTTGGGAAGTGCAAGGAATCACAAGTGACAATATAAAGAAAGCGACATTGGTCAGCGCTCTATAGGATTGTGCACTGACCTGGTACATTAAGCATTCTAATGACAATTGGAATGCAGGGATCGTAGATATTAAAACTGCGCTAAACAAAGAATTTAGCAGGCTGAAGTTATAGTTGTAGTTGATCATTGGGTTCAAGGAAATCATAATTCTACCAGGAGAGACCCCTTGGGAGTTGGATCAGAGAGTGAAGTGCACAATTCGTGAAGCTAACATGACATTGACGAATGGACAACACCACGAATGGTTTGTAGCATCAGTAACACCACATCTAAGGAATGCGTTGTCACAACAGAGGCTAACAACTCAGGTCAAGGCCTTGGAGGTTGCGATGAGATTGCATGATACTCTAATACAGGATCCCATCCTAGGAGTTCAGCAGATTCACATGTAGTTGAAAATCTTGTGCCTTGAGAAGCTAAGTTTGAAACAACATAGGACAGCTTGCCCATAAGTGTGCGATGAGGTATGGTATATAAAGTGCAAGGGTCAGGGACATGACAAGGACCATTGCTCGGTGTTCGTGAATTACCTTGCGAGAGGAGGACCAATGCCATTGAGACCGGAGGCACAAGCAGGACCAAGCGCATCGCTCGCATTATGGTGCAGTGATGATGGATCAGACTCCTACCGACAGAGTTCAGGCTAAGATGCGGGCCCTTGACTAGAACGCAAGGATGGCATGAACTGGATTTCAAGGGTGTGGATGAGGCTAAGGTGGAGGAGGACCTAGAAGAGGTCACAGACAACTGATATGTTACAATTTCAGAGGGCTAGGACATTATACCCGTGATTGTACGAATCCAATGTGACCATCATGCTTGTATTGTACACTGTTTGACCATGAGACGAAGGATTGTCCCACACTAATAGTGAGGTTGCGTGATAAAGGAGCACTCCAACCTCCCCTGACTCAGAACCTGCAAATGATGAGGTCTGAGCCATGCGAGGAAGACCCTAATGTAAATATTATGCTCTGAAGTGGAATTATGACAGGGGATCACAAAGGAAAGCAACCCGATGTTGAAGATTTGGAGAGCGCTAGGAAAACCTTCATGGAATCCAAGAAGAGCTTTGCTGATGCCTCCACTTCATGAAGTAAAGACAAACTAGAGTTGGAAATGAACCCATCGATGCTAACATTCCTAGAAACATGCATGAAGTTACTGCGCGACAACAAGGCTATAAAGGTGATGTAGGAACTCATAAATAGATGCGCTGGGACTGTGCCAGGAGAACCACGTGTAGTCTAGAAGCTCAGAAAGCACATGATGCAAATAGGATGGGAGATAAGATTGACCACACAGATTGGGGAATATGAGATGGACCAAGTGATTTTGGATCTAGGATCGGATGCGAACGTCCTGCCGAAGCAGACATGGGAGCGCATGGGAAGGCCTACACTGCAATGGTATCCTATCCAATTCTGAATGGCGAACCACAAAAGATCCTACCTATGGGAAAATTGCAGGGAATCACAGTAGATATCGAAGGAGAAAATGCGCTAGCTAATTTCGAAGTGATAGAGATTGTTGATGACAGTAATCCCTACCCCATGCTATTAGGAATAGATTGGGCCACTAATATGAATGGGGTGATAAATCTGAAAAAGCACAAGATGATTTTTGAGAAAAATTTTCTGCGTGTAGTTGTACCTTTGGACCCTACAGAAGGATCATATTACACGAATCTGGTGCACAACTACGACAGCGATGATGACTTGGACTGCATCTACAAGATAGCTGGGCAAGAGAAATACTGGGTGAATCGAACCACGGATGGACGAATCTCTTGGGAACGCGAAAGCTCCTGCACCTCGGATTTGGACGAAGAAATAGAAAGATGGCAGAACCAGTTACATGGGGTAACCACACTAAACTGTAACATGATGACGAGATCGTTTTGCTACATATCGATGAAGGTAAGGGATCTACCTATGTATGATGGGTTAAGTGAGGTAGATGACTTCCTGAACAAATTTGAAAGTGAGGTGCCGAAACAACAACGTTTCGAAGCTTTGAAATGGGTACTACGCACTACACCCACAAGATGGTGGGGTACACACCAAGAGGCTTTGAGGACTGGCGCGAATGTAGGAGGATGATGTGCATATGGTTTGGGAAGCCTCAGATGTGATTAATAGACAAGATTGCTAAACGAGATGGTCTACGTGCCCACCTATCTAGATGGACGCAAGCATATGGCACGAAACCTGCCCAGATGCACTCAGTCTTCGCATTAGGAGACACGGTTAGTAAGCAGGTGCGAGTGAGGCAATGGCCCGAATGACCCCTTCAGTTGGAACCATGGAGTATGGAAAGACCAAGTGCGTAGAAGGTTATCCAAGTAGAAGCCTTTAACTAAGTATGCGAAACACTGAACAAGGTCCACAATGCACAACGAATTGACTGGGACCTGTGCGTACCAGCAATTCTATGGGCTTATAGGACCATGTGTAAAAACTGACGACGCAGGCAACTTTGAGGCTAGGGTATGGCACAAACACTGTAATCCCTACAGAGCATAAAATGCCTAGTCTGCGCATGGCAGCACAGGTAGATACGACGGTTCACGAAACCTTGGAAGAAGGGATCGCACAACCAAATGAAGCAGAACGCTTAGGACCTAAGGAAGAAATCCAACAGGGCAATTTTAAGCTCCAAGAACTTGGGAAAGAAATGGGGCGATTAAGGGATAAAAGTGTTCTGGTAGAAGCGGAAGTCAAGAATATGAAGGATGAGATAAAGGAAGATTTTCTTGATAAGAAGACCAGGGTGATAAAACAGGGTGCACACAATCACGCTGACAAGTTTGAGGACTATCATCATGAATTGATCAGTCTAATGCCTTGGCTTGGACCACATATTACTAAGCGAATCAACCAGGGTGATGCACTACAGATAATAAAGTGCGCGACGCTACCAGTAATGATAAAAGGTGGGTATTTTCCAAGAAGAGTGATGGATGACCGGAGGAAATCATATATAGGTGGTGCAGCCACCTGACTAGCTGAGGGAAGCATAGTCTTAGTGCTCTAGCTAGTTGAAAGGAGGCACGGGACTATAAACTATTCTACCTGGGAGCTGCACGATGTTGGAGCTACGCACATGAGTAAAGTATCACAAGGTCCACAGCCACGCAAGAGGGGCTACACTACCGCACGGGTTGGCCGAAAAGTGACCGTTGGAGTCACTATTCATGATGTGATACTCAACTTGAGACCAAATGGAGCAGGCGGCAGGCATTTAAGATGCGATTTATGGGCAAGATTTGGGAAAATATTCTTCCAAGGGAGCATTAATGAACCAGATTTGGGGGCAATGGTCGAATTCAAATTCAAAAGGCACTATAAATTACAAAGGGCTACCCAGCAAACAACACTTGGTATTTTGTGAATTGGTCTATTTTATACCCTGCATAGCCTGAGAAAAGCCTTGTTTGACCTATGCAGAGTGTTTATTGAGCCCCTGATTACATGAGTGATATATTTCTGGTCAGACACGATGGCAGCTCTAAGGAAGTTATGGAAATTGCATAAATGACTGCTGAAGAGGCCGCACAACCCCTAAAGGTGTCGGGATTGTGGCAAAAATCCCTAAATCACCACACACACTGAGGCAGAAGAAAGACAAACAGTTAATGGTTCCCGTATGTATGTCTCCACGAAAATTGTTGCGCACCAGGCTAACAATGGAGGAGAAAGGGAAAGTCATTAACATAGAAACTGACAAGGAGGAGGAAGACCTAGAGGACCTTATCATCAAAGAAGACGAGGATGAAGGCATGGATGAAGAAACTGAGCCTGCTTACCCTCCAATAAAGCTGCCCACCTATATCCCCCCACGGAAGGGGAAGGCTAAAGTGCCCAAGGATCTTGACGAGAGCAAGAGCTCTCTCGAGACCCCTCTCCTCTGAGACAACATCATTTTTTAGGGCTTTAAATTTGAATATTGGGATCTCACTGACCATGAGAAGTTCCCTCACCTAGAGACCACGTAGCTCATGAAGCCTAATTAGAACACTGTGGTGGGGATTACCAAATTAGAGCCGTGAAAGTGGTTGCATGGAGTGGAAAAGGCAGGGCTACTAAACCTTCTCTAGGTGTCGCATTTCCATCGTGCCTCAATAACAATTTTCATCATCAAGCAGTTGCTCTTCCTGGTGCATGGTGGGTGTTTGTGGCTAGAGGAGCCCATCCTTGTCACGAGTCACTTGATTCATCGCATTACCCAGCTTCCATACAAAGGAGAGGACCCCACAGATATCTTGGAGGGGAAAAGCAGTGACTTGGCCATCGTAGAGGCCATGAAGAAGAAATATAAACTTTAGAAAAATAAAAGGGGCTACACCATATCCAGCATCAACAACAAAGTAGTAAGAGTGGCAACCCAAATACTGGCAAGTAAGGTTATGTGCAAGTGTCACACGAATGAGGTACCCGCGTCAGTGGTAGCACTTGTTGAGTAGTGCGTGGAGGGGGTCTAGTTTAACTGGTCCGAGTTCCTCTGCAAGGGGTTCCTGGAAAATTGTTGTGAGACTCAGGAACAAGGCAAAATGTTCCACTATGCATGGCTTCTTCTGTCCATAGTGCTCATGGCAAGGGAGTTGCTGGAGGACAGTCAGTTCCCCACAATTGACAACGATCTGCCAGAGGCCGCGAAGTATGCTTCACCCTGGGCCACAAAGGACGCAAATAGGATCCACAACAGCAAGATATTCTGGGTGTTCATGGAAATGAACCTCAATATGGGGATTAACTGTAAGCCATAGTTATCACCCACTATCTACAATAGCCTGCAAAGTTTTTCAAAGTTTAAAGCGGACCTCCACTGCATATACATCAGGGCGTGCAAGGACCCAGCTAAGAAATGGAGCGAGCTACCCTTTTTAGCCACAGACGATGTAATTTTTGATGTACTGGAGACATGGCTGTCGGAGTGGCACGCCCAAGACATCATAGCAATGGAGAAGTCTGCGACACAAAAGTAGAAAGAGGAGGCAAAACTGCGCATCGCGCAGTTGGCAGAGAAGAGAAGGCAGGAGGCAGTGGCAGCAAAAGTGTAGGAGCTGTGGGATGCTAGACAGACAACACCAGAACAGAAAAAGGCCACAGTAGCAACACAGGAAGCAGCCAAGAAGGCACGCGAGGGCCAAAAGTCGCCTTCACATGGGCAAGAAGCAGAGGAAGAGGAGAGAGGCGCGAACCCACAAACCACGGCAACACAATTGAAGCGCCAGCACCTGAGCTAGCGAACAGGGCCGCACAAGAAGGTCAAGGCATCAAAGTTGTCTATTGACCCAATCACCCTTACTGAAGGTGATCTACATGACATTGGTGAGACAGTGCACGATGTCACCTTTGAGGCCTTACAGAATTTTGCGCATGAGAACCAGATTGTGTTGGGAGCCCTCAAAGCGCAACTGTAGGAGTTGCAGGTGTGCACTCCTCAAGCTAGTACCTTTTTGACCAGCCTCGTAGTAGGGACAACTGCAGCAGAGCAAATGTTACACGCTCAGATGAAAAATACAATAGTGCTACCAAAAGAGGCACTAGTAATAAAAAATGAGGCCGACGGGCCTATGATTAGCACACTGAAGGGTATCAGGATCAACATGGCTGCATTCCCGTGGGAGACATTATACATTCTGCAAGATGGGATTACTGTAGAATTGTAGGCTAGGGAGAGGCATGCACTACAAGTACTAAGCAAGTAAAAGATCAACATGGAGTAGTTGAGCTTGTAGCACAACGAAGTGGTGTCGCAGAATTGGTATCCGGTACAGGTACTGGAAGAAGCCTGTCAAAGCGTTCCTGAGGTGGCCATCCCAATAGACACACCAGTAGAGGCATGCATCCACAAGCTAGCAGCAGGGATGCATGAGGTGCGAGAAGAAATGACTAAGGTTCAACTGGAGTTGAACCTTCAGATCGCAGAGCTACGGTTGAAGGTGTAACCGTCCATCCCTCCGGAAGTAAGAGAACAATGCACCAGCACTATTACAACAGGACTAGACGAGATCAACAGTGTAGTGAGGGTTTGCACCAAATTGTTGGAGGAGTCATTTGAGGCCCTCAAGAATCTGCAGGAGGAATCCAACATCCAGCATTTAGAGATAGAGGTGCATGAACTCCAGTAGCAGTATGACAACGTCAAAGGAACTACGCAGACGGTGGCCCTCACCCAGAGGCTCACGCAGATGCAACATACCAAAGCACTGAAAGAACAGGTGGACGCGACACGACACAAAGAAGCAATCCTGAAGGTGCGCGTTTAGCCTTGGATTGATGAGGCCTTCACCATCACAACAACAATTGAAGGCAAGCTCACACAAATGCAAGGGATGCAAGAACAGGTCTAGGGAAGAAGTTTCGACACCACAGTCTTGGAACAACGTGTACATGACATCCAGCAGTTAGCCACTCAGTGCGTTGCTGACCTTGCAGTGGTTCGAACAGAGTTGGAGGGACTCCGTGCGAAGATCTCTACACCGACAGAGTGACTTGAGGGTGAGTCACGATGTTTGTGTTAGGGGCCTGTTGGGCATGGAATCCCCCCAAGGCATGTTTTGGGGCTTAAAGCCCAAGTTTTGACCAAGTCCATTGTAAAGGCTCCGCGATTTGTGGGCGTGGAGCACGAAGTCATAATAGAGTCACAGGGTTGTCCACCCATGGTCCGTGAACCATGGGATTGTATAAATAGAGCGAGGCTCTAAGTGTAGAAGAGAGAAAGAAAATAAGGAAAAAGAATAGCGGCACGATGAGTCTAAGATATTGAATCGAAGTGTAAAGTGTGTCTTTGGGTCGTAGAGTAGGAGAAGACTCTGCAGCTGAGTGCGCAAAGGCCTAATAGTCTATAGTTGAGTGTGCGAACCCCTGCAGCTGAGTGCGCAGGGCAGGACGAGTCTGTAACCTTTGGAAGAATCAATAAAGAGAAGTTTACCATATTTCTATGTATCTGTTCCTATTTAATGTATTATTGGGTATAAATTGCAAGTGTATTGTTTATTTGTTGCGCGAACTTATATGTGTGTGCTATATAAACAAAATATAACACAAGGCTTCTATTTATGTGAAGATAACTAATTGGTGTAGGAAGATAGGTAAGATCTCAGGTGTAACTTAGGTAAATAGTGTAGAGTGTTGCTCCAGCAACGCGGAAGCCGCACATCCCCTAGGGTTGTGCAAAGGCAAGTATATCAAGGCATGAAGGCCAAGGAAGTACGTGAAGAAACCTACGTGCAGGGACAAGCAGTTAGACTGAATGAAACCCTCAAATATCTCAAGCGTGCGGAAATCTGGTTCGAACACCCCCCCATACTACTTTGGGTGAGACCGAAGTCTGTGCTCCGCAAACTATTGTCGAAAGGGCCAATAATATAGGGATTTGTTTGGATAATTAACTCTGAACCTGGGTCAGGCCCTAACAAGCCAACATCACTCTAGTCATCCTTGTCTCATTCTTCCTAGTAGTCACATAAGTCACTCCACGCTTCCCCTTCTGGGATCTTGATCTTGGTTAATCTTCGATAAACCTCATCAGCATCAGTGTATTTGGAAAACGATGGCTTGACCAAAAACACATGCTTCAGCTCATGTTCAATGTAAATTTGATTGTTGTTTGCTTCTAGTGAAGCCTTTCCTGTTATGCTGCCTTTGATGTTGGACAGATTTGCAGCATCTGTGGCTATGCCCTATAATTTCTTGACATAATCCCCTTTGTCAATGATTTTTTCATTTATAACAAATAGAGAGGGAAGGCCTTTTTGATGTAGAGGCTGCATTCTATTAAAAAACCTGTTGACTGTAAGCTCTTAGAACTTGGCATTTTTCTTGAAGCTGCACATTTAAACTATTCTTTGTCAGCACCTTTTTGACTTGTAGTATGGTCTCTGTCATGTCTGCTACTCCCAATTCTTCTAGCTCATATTTGTTTCTTGCATTCAGAAACTTGATAATTTTGTTTGTTGTTGCTACCATATCTCCCAACTCTGTATTGGTGGCTGAAATGGCTTCTTTGGCTTTCTCTACTAACTCTTTCTTCTCAAAAATAATTTGGATGCTAGGCAAAATTTCATTCACACGATCTATTATTTTGTGCCAAATGATATCCTTAACCCTCCCTAGGGTATTTCCAATGGAGGATTATTTTTCTGACTTCTGAAACTTCTCTAGCAATGCCTTTGCTCTCTGCATCTCTACCAAGTGATTATTTTCAACTCTTTTAATCTGATCTTGTAGAACACCAACTTGAGATTCCAGCCTCTTGATTTCTTCATTCTGCAGATTCATTCCTTCCATAGATCTTGCCAATTGTTCTGCACTGCTTCCTACTCCTGTGGCTACACTTGCTGGAGTAGTTATGGGTAGGGTTATTAAAGGAAGGGTCTTCACTGTTGTGCTAGCCATTTGTTATGCTTTTTCTTTCTCCTACACCATGTTTTCCATTTCTGTCTCCATTTGTTTGATTTGGATGGACTGCTCCACTATTAGTTTCATCATGTCAGCCTTTATGCTCTTTGTTTCCTCTATTTCCTTGGTCAATGGGTCATGTGTAACAGGCATCTTGAGCTGCTTCTTTAGAGCTGCAATGTCTAACTCTTTCTTCTTGATTACTTATTCAGTTGCTTTTTTATATGAGGGATCATATCCAATTTTTATTACTAAGTCTTCCAAAGACTTAATCCTGGTGTCCTTTGACAATGATGAAATTCTCTCCATCTTCAACTTAGACTGTGAGTTTGAGAGGGCCACTTACATTTTGAATAAATTCATGGAAGTGCTGGTTAAAGTAGATGAAATAATTTCCAATGTTTGCTTGTGCATCTCTAGTTGATCTATTGGATGGCCATTCTTGACATCAAACTCAAAGGAAGTCTTCTTGTAGTATGTTGGAGTTTTGGGCTCTAATGTTTATGCCTCCAAAAATGTCATATGCATTTTTCCCTTCTCTGAGTCAAAGGTAGAGAGAAGTCTGCCTTTTGCGGTTGCACTCTGCTTCCAAAATTGAGCATAGGCACTCTTCTTTATTATTTCATTTCTGATTTTGATTTCTCTAAAGGTATCAAAAATTGTCTCTTTTTTCTCTTTAGTCACCTTTGAAAATGAAGACACTTGAAGAGATTGTTTTCTTTCTGAAATCGGAGTAGAAGGAAATGATTTTCCTCCAGCTGGGGAGGAATTAGAAATATCAATTATGTTGATCATCATCTGTTGTGGTGACCCTTTATCTATGTCCATGTGTTTTCTAGCTTTCTTCTTGTACTTCAACCTGAATTATTTCATGGAAATATCAGTTCCTGGTGATTGATCTTCTCTGGATCTCTTCCCTGTTATTCCTTGCTATTGTTCTTTCCACTTTTCAGACCTTTCTTCAATAATTTGTTTCTCCTGCTATCGTGGAGTTTGTGCACTGGAAGAGGAAATTACTTGCTCCTTAACTTCATGTAATGTATCTGGCATCCAGTCTATTTGATTCATATATTTCTCAGTTTCAGGCCTTTGAGTGTGGATGTAGGTAGTGGACTTGTTTTCCACCCATTTCTTAGAAATAATGCCCCGTGGTTCATAAGACCATGTGAAGCTATGGGTAAAATTCATTTCTCTTAATCTTTTGTCTACCTCCTCTCTTGTAGCTCTATTGTTACAAATGAAGGGACCATTTTGGGACTTGATCCTGAATTGAGATTTATTCTTGGCTGATACAAAATGCATCTCATCTACACTAATCATCTGTCTAATGTACTCCAATGCAAATATCCTCATGGGGAGGAAGTTTGGCAGCTTGTAGGTGGCTAACTCACAGCCATACACTCTTATTTCAGTGTAGTTTTGGTACAAGTACCACTCACCAGTTCTAGCTTGATCAGACAATTGCATAATTCTCTTTATATCTTCATTTATCCTAGGTTTTGTTGTCCCACTGAGGAGGCTCATTGCTAGGTGGACAAACATTTCCACAAATGTCTTGTAACTGAAGTCCTTTTGATCTTTCATTACCAATGTTGTCCAAAATATTATTGATTGAGGTTCACCTTCCTCATTCATTTTGGTTAATGAAAATTGGAACCTGTCTACCTTAAAATACAAAAACATGTAAACCAACACTAAGGAGTAATGAAAAACTTCATTTGTGAAGAAATTGACCAGCTGTTCATGGATTGCATCTACTAGAAACTGGCTGAAGTTGAAAAGGACAGAAGGCTTGGATTCAGTTGAGACGATAGATAGAAAAGTTATAATAGCTTCATCAATCTACTGGTCAAAATAATATCCAAGTAAATAGGAAAGAACTGTGGCAATATGTTTGGTTCTGTAAGGGAAAACAGAGGAGGAATAAGGAGGGTTTTTGCTTGGCAGAGGTGTGTTCTTAGCCATGAAAAGTTCTAATGTTTTAGATCTCCTAGAGAAATCAAGCTTTTGGTACACTTCATTCAGAACTTCATGTGAAAAAGGAATAGCTACTTCAATAATCAGGGATTTCATCATCTACATGATGGATTGAGCATCAATTGTGAATAAAATATGTCATGTTAGGGCTATCACTGCTCTTTGTTGTGGATTGTAACATGAATGACATTCTGGGCAACAATGTGTTTTAGGGAAGATATAGAAAGGCAAGTTGCTGTCCCAAAGGCCTATGTCAACCATTTCCTCCATGAATTTTTCCTCCCACCAACAATATATATTAAGCAGATCAAATTCTAAGAGGGTTTCATGGATCTTGTAATCCCCTTTGACCAGCAATAAATGATCTAAATCGAGTGGCGG
The DNA here is from genome assembly GCA_000404065.3 of Pinus taeda. Classification (NCBI taxonomy): domain Eukaryota; kingdom Viridiplantae; phylum Streptophyta; class Pinopsida; order Pinales; family Pinaceae; genus Pinus; species Pinus taeda. Next base: position 64,064 of record APFE030473041.1, on the reverse strand, counting down.
GTGCACCATTGGGTTGAATACTTCTAGTTATTTCTTCTTTGGTTCCATTGTTGTTTTATCTGCAACTTTCCTTTGAAAATTGTCCTGTGCTAAATCTGAAATAGAAAGGAATAAAAGAAGTGGGATTTCAGTGAGGGAGAAAGAATAGGGATTTAAACAGAAATGGGATTCAAGAGTGGGAAATAATGGTCGCTACAAGAAAATGAGTAATCTTGTACTATATTACTGTGCTTTGGCTTCATTGTGCATTCTTGGTAATGGATGAATGGAGCGGAAAGACACCTGCAAGTGCACAATAACAGTTAAAATTTGAAATCGGCGTAAACTGGTGGTTTTATGATTTGTAATTGTTCCATTGGATTGGCCTAATTTGGCGCGGGTCCGTTGGCTAACAACCCAACCCATTTATTGCCCAACAGTGGGAATGGAAGTGATTGGGTGGATGGGACAACTTGGCGCTGTGAGGTGGCGGGTGTCCAATGGTTGGATAGGTGAGTGGTTTGGTTGATACTAAATACAGATTTTTGGTGGGCCTAGTGAGCGATAGGTGATATGAGAGGTGGGGGGTGGGGGTGCAAACTCACGAGGGCGTGACACATATGGGGGCAGGAATCTTCGAATTTGGACCCCCCCGGGGATTAACTTTCAGAAGGTGAGGCAGGATCGGAAAGGGACGTGGGTCGTTAGATCAAGCAGAGTGAGAAGAGGTGGGGTGAAAGGTGGTAGGTTGATTAACGATGATATGATAGGTGAGTATGGTAGTGGGGTCGGGAGATAAATGAGGGAAAACCATAGAGAGGGGGGTAAATAAATAAGTTTTAAGGGGAAATGATTATTAATGGGTTATAAGACCCATTTCCTTAGAAATTTCCTTATTCCATAGCCTAGAATTTTTTATTCTCTTCCATTTGCAGGGTGCACTTAGACTTGCAGACTCTTTCATCTTTTTTTTCTTTTTTTACATCTCTTTTTATTTAAAAATCTAACCTACTCTATCACTTTTTTCTCCCCTTTGGTCTAGATTAAACAGTTGGACCAAATTCGATTTCTACGTAGCTATTGACTTGCCAAGGTTAAATTGTTTGGAAATCTTTATTTTCTAACTTATGAACATAAATCGAAATTTGCTCAGTCATGCTTAAACTATATGATTTGAACAATATTTGGGGTTCTCTTTTCCTTTTTTCTTTTTCTTCTTTTTATATACCCTCTTTTCATTTCTTTTCTCTTTTTTCTCTTCTTTTTTTCTTTTTAATGAAATCAATTGAAAATTGACATCTTATGAACAATTTGAAACCTGCAAACTAGGAAATGCTTAATCACCTTGAGATCCTATAAATTATAGGACCCTAACAAGTGTGAAACCAAGATGAGCTGAAAACTGAACAATACTTCTGGAGGTGTTAGACTTGCTTTTTCACGAACAAGGTCCTTTAAGAGAGTTGGAGTTCTACAAGTGTGTCACCAAGTGTTGTAGTGGCTACAACCACCCTCCAAAATTTTTGTTTTAGCCTGTTTTGGAGCCTCCCTACCAACTTTTCATATCACTTTGTCTTTATTCATCAAGTACTCAAGCTTCAGTGTTTTACTCGCACAAAGGCAGCCCGTCGATCACAGTCAATCCATTCCCCTCATAGATTGTTCACCTGGACTTGGTCCAGCTACAGGCTGAGCAACTTCCCCTTGAAAATTGCGCATTTCTGGAGGGCAACCAACCTTCTCTCCACAAATTGTGCAATCCTCTTTGGCAACATACTGGGCTCCAGGATTGCACAATCCAGTCAGCCAACACTCCGAGTAGATTTGCGTAAATTTCTCCAGTAGGGCTGCTCAGCCCAGGATTTACACAAATTTGGGTAGCAGTCTACTACTCTGCCTAGAAATTGTGCAATCCGCCTGGGCAGTCAACCCAACTCCCAACCAGGAATGCGCATTTTTCCCAAGAAGTTGAGCAATTGCAAGCATGAACATTCTGGTTCACTAGTTCCATCCGAGACCAAGGAGACTTGACTTGCATGCGTGCATGACTTTCTCTTCCTGGAATAGCAAGAGATAACATGCAAAAAGTATCCCATGATTCAAGGAGCTATTTTTAGCAATTGGGGGTTACATGCAAAGTTGTTTTAGAAGTTTCCCTCCAGGTGTCACTTTTTCCTAGATTTGTGGGATGTGCATCATGAGACCAAACTTATTTATTCGACACATCAGAGCTCATTCATTCACATCGATCTTGGAGCTTTGACATCCCACAACACATTCAGGACTCTTCGACACATCCGCTCGGCTATTCACAGGTAAGTGGCCTCAACTTGTCTTTTTCAGCATTTCTATCACTTTTTGTGTGTTCGCTTGTCTGAGTGTTGTTTGCTTGATTTCTTTAAATGCTTGTTGTCATTTACATGTATATTATCTTGTCCTAGCCCTGTTTCATTTGTCGTTTCTATCTCACTGTCGTTGCATGCATGAAATTGTTTTGCACGGACGTTTGCCCAACCAGTGAACTGCCTCACCCACATGCATGTTGATCTGTTTGTTGAATCTTTCTTTCATTTTTTGGATGCACTGTAAATCACTTCTGCTATCACTTAGTGTTTCCATGCATTCACTATCTTAGTTTCTTTTAGGTGCCCAGCAGCGAGTCAGGCCAACCTTGGCTCGGACTCTACCTTCACCAAGGCTGCATTACACAATTTGGGGAAGGAAGGATCACCTTCCTCTCCAGAAATGCACATTCCTGCCCAGCACTGGCCTCCAGGACTATTTTGTGCATTTCTAAAGGATAGTGGCTGCTTGGCCCAAGAAATTTTTGCAAATCTGTCCCTAGGCTAGCAGTCCTTCCCAGCTAGAATTATGCATTGCGCAATCCCAACATCTATCTGCCTGACTGGATTGTGAATTTCGTAAATCTAGCAGCTAGTCATGCCTCCTAGACAACCCAGACTGCCTTTTGTGTAGTTTTGGCAACCAATCACCCAGCCTCCCAATAAATTTTTGCAATCTTTCTCATTAGTTTCCCAGGTATGTGTTGTGCCCTTCCCTAGATTTTCTTTGTTTTCACTGACATATCTCTTGCCATGCATGTTACTTGTCTCCAGATCTTTCAGTGTTCAATTTTCTCAATGGCTTCCAAGAGTATAGGATCACAAGACACTAATGGAGTTGCAGTTGGAGCAGCAATTGAGTAGGTGTCCTCTATTTTGTCGACCTATGAATATATGAAGTTGTATCTAAACAAGGACATCAGACTGATGTGGCAAGAGGTTAATGAAACATTTGTAGGCACTTTGGGGAATACCTCAAAGACTGTTAGGTGTACATGAACATTCACAAGTCTGGCTTGTACTGGATTGCATTCAGATACCCTGCATTCCCATTCATGGACATCATTCACTAAATCATCTCTCACACTGATCCCGAGACGATGACCTTGAGCGATGTCAGTGGGACGAAGATTACAACCTTATGGGCATGAGATTATGATGAGATGTATCAGATGTTAGAGTCCATGACTATCAGAATTCCTCCATTCAGCTTTCCCAACAGCAGAGCTAACTCCAGATACATTATAAAGGATTGGGTAAAGGAGCCAGCTCCTTTCAAGATGACACCCAATCAGATCTACAAGACAATGATATTGAGGAAGTTGTACTAATACTTGGTCATATTCACATGTCCACTGAGTGGCCAAGCAAGCACTGAAACCCTTCCTTAGAGTTGAGTGATCGCATTGGACCAACTGGCTAAAGAAGTCGGACCATGCAACTGGTCTGACATACTGGTTCATCAGCTAAAGGAACAAATCATGAAGGCGCGACAGTCACCTGAGGGTATGCATGCAGATATTTACATGTCCGCCTACATCATAGATGTAGTTTGTGCCCGACATGAGTTCCCAGGCTTAGAGTGGGCATGGTCACTAGTGGAGATTGTTATGAACACATATTTCATGTTGTTGTCCAAATGCAGCTTCAGAGGAGTAATCATATGGCTGTCCCACCATTTTGTCACCCAAGTATACAGGATGATATTTGAACACGATCCACCTTACACGTCAAAGGAAGAAATGGAGGCTTTGTTAGGCATTTCAGATTGGTATGCCTCACCATCCAGCACTTCCATCTGAATGTTCAATGCGGAGAAGCCTCTTCATGTTCTGCCAAAGTTTTCCTTGGACGTACTTGTCATGCAGGAAGTAGCGTATCACATCTCGACAGGATTGACAGCTATACTATAGTGGAAGAAGAAGGAACCTTGTCCCACTCTTCCCTTGTAGATTTGGTTATATGAGATTTGGAGTATCAAGCAAATGGATGTTGAAGCAGAACAGATGAAGAAGTACCTGCTTGACCTCCGAAGCTTCAACCCTTATGACCCACATTGCATTGTGAAGGATCACTACACAAGAGTTCAATTCAACTAGATCCACCGGGCATTTCATTGGGCTGAAAAAGACTCATTTAGGTATTGCTACAATTCCTCTGGACCCAATGAATAGGTCGGCTTCATTGTAGAGTGGTTAACAAAGCAGCATCACAGAGAGCACCAACAGTGACAGTAGTAGCAGCAATAGCAAAGGCAACAGAGCCAAGCATACCTGTGTGTGACAAAGAGAAGAGGAAGATTGTCAACCACATGGATGAGGAGAAAAGTTGCAAGTTTCGAGCAGATCCACTTGTATAACAAGCAGTTATGGCTATTCAGGCAAAGAGGCAGCAGGGCGACAAGTACATTGCATAAAGGTAGAGAGATAATAAGAGAATGGAAGAAGCGAAGAAGGAGTTGCATGAGCTGAGGGAGAAACTATAGAAAGAACAAGATTTGCGCCAACAGGATAAGGATGCGCAGCAACAACAGATACAACAAGGGAAACATCATGTACAGATAGACGAAGTAGTGCCTGTACAAGTAGTTGATTCATCTTAATCTTTGGCATCAGGTGAACAAGGTGAACCATCATAGGGGAAATACTTTGCTCATGAGATAGAACAGGTGCTTGAACAGTTGGATGCATACATGGAGCAACAGGAGTTGGAACAGGACACCGACCTCATGCCTCACCACAAAGAGGTCGATTCACCCGCCTCATTGCATCCAGATGATGAGCAAGTCTCAAATGACCAAGGAGGCACTGAGATCCTTGGTGGTTAACTAGAAGCAGAGATGCACAACATCTCCTTTGACGAATCTCATCACAGAGTTGTGCAGTCTCACAGAGTACCGACTTCGGAGGACCAAACATCTCCTGCACAAGTTGAAGAACAAGTGATTGTAACTGATGTGCACAAGCATCCAACTGCTTTAGCCGATGCAACTAGAGTGTATGTCGAAGCCACTAACTCAAGTGTTCGTTTCCTCATAGCTGAGAATGAGTGAATGGTGAAGGAATTACAGGTGGCCAAGCAAGGAGGAGACTTGGTGACAATGTCCACCCGAGTTGAGTTGAAGAAGGCATTACTAGATGAAGTATTGTTCCTTAACACAGTTATGTGAGCATTGTACTCCAAGTTTGGTACCTTGCACCAAGCAGTCATCCATCTCCAGGATGGAAGCAATGATGTACAACAAGAGCACGCATCTTGAAGAACACAGATGTTGTTGTTGATAACATGCAAGCATGGACGATGAAGTACAAGGGAGCCCCGCTTCACTTGCCAAAGATGATGAGGGCTAATGTGGTCGAGTTTCAAGCACGTATCTAGAGTCAGATCCATAACTATGAGGACCTACTACAACTCATCACTAGCATATATGCTTCCCATGCACGAGTATTCAAGACCATGGATGTTGTGGTGCACACACATGCAATTCCATCACTTGGGACTCTCACCCAAGCGAAGACAAAGAAGCAGGTACAACTGGAGCTTGACTCATACTTTGACGAGTTGATGCGCACTGCCACTAGCCTAGACTTGCCTATCAATGCAGACATCATGCACAAGTATTTTGTTGGTCTAGCCACATTGAAGACAATGATGTGCATGCTTTCAGACGAGTTGGACAGAGGAGCCCGATTAGTGTACCCAGATGTTATGGAGGCAAGGTTCAGGTTTTAGACAGATGTAACAATGGAACACACGGACACTATCAAGGACTACCAATCTTGGCATCAATATGTTACTGTTGATCAGTATGAGGATGTTGAGTAGTTGGAATTCTATAGTTGTCTAAGAAAAATGATGTCTAGTTTGTCTTGTTCAAGCCATTGTTCACATGGGTACATGTGCATTGTAATTTTGAGTCATGTCAAGTGTAAGTCAAGTCTTAATAGTGGATGTAATAGTCATAAAGTATGTGAAGAGTCATGAGGGTAGTTGAATGGTCACAAAGGGGAATGTCAAGGGTCACCCCACCCATTGCTATAAATAGTCCCGCATAACTCATTGTATGGGCTTTTGGTCAGCCAAGCTTCCATTAAGACTACCTTGAAGAAAGCTTGGATAGTATTTTAATGCGGCTTGGCTTCTCCATCGCACGAAGCTAGTACATCTCTTTGGAGGAGCAGGTGGATGTGGCTGTAACGTTGCACTTATGGGGCTAGCAAGTTTACATGGATGTATTGTATGATTGGAACTTACACTTATTTATATAATAAGATCCAACACATTTTCATTCATATGTTTTTATTGTAGTTGGAATGTTCTGGTTTCCTTAATGATATATGTTGTTTAACTTACATATTTGTGTATGAATAGATTCATATGCAATTATAAGAATCTTGTTGCAAATGTGTTTTTGGTTTAACCATCACTTTAGATTGTCAACTAATCTTCTTTCCAGCTTGTGATGCATCTTCGCTCGTGTGCTCCCTTCCCAGCTGAGAACTGATACAGGCTTTCAAAGGGCACACTCATCTCACCCCCTTTGTGTTAGAACCTCTCATGCACCTTCCTTGACTCACTACATCGGTCACACCCTTGCTACTGACAAAGTTATCTTACTTTCCTCTGTGTGACATTGCGGTCAAGGCATTACCTTACGACCCACTGCTAGGACTCCTACACCAAACGGTTTGAGATATAATTGGGACTTCTTACCAAGGATCCCCTTGACATGTTGCCAGGTCAAGCACCGTCAACAGGATCCCACAGTCCATTATTTCAAATCAGGACAATAGATTCTTAGTGCATTTTGGCTAATTCTTTGGTTGATGTTGGATACAAAGCTTACTAAGTCCACAGCTTTCCATCCCCAAACTGATGGCCAAACTGAGGTTGTCAACAAGATGATCGTACACATTTTGTGCATGTACAACTCGAAGCATCCATGCACGTGGGATGAAATTCTCCCATATCTTAAACACAGCTACAGAAAAGCTCTCCATAATTCAACAAGCCACAACCCCTTTTAGGTAGGGTTGGTATTTTTGCCATTATGCTCCATTGATGTGGTCGTACCATTTGCAGCCACTCAGGTAGATTCGGCTCATGTGCAGTCTGAAGCTCAAAGGGCTAATAGCTTCATTGAGCGCATTCAACACATGCACCAACAAGTCTATGATATATTGGATAGATCCAATGCTAAGTACAAGGAGCACCATGATCAACATCGAGTGTCAAATGAGTTCTAGGTGGGCGACAAAGTTTGGCTTCATTTCCAAAAGGATCGCCTTGGTGGACCCCACCACAAGCTTTTCCCACTTTGATATGGGCCATACACCATCACCAAGTTCATCGGTGACAATTCCTTCAAGCTTAACATCCCACAGTTCATTGGTCTGCACCCAGTGTTCAATGTAGATCGCCTTCGACCATACTTCCCACCATTTTTGGACACATCTGACATTGCAGAACATCTCACACCAATAGAGCTCAACCTAGACTGCATGGAAGAGGCCACAAATGATCAGATCATGGAAACATAGATCAAGTACACTCAGAAACAAAGGATACAACTATATCTAGTTGTCAAAGTAGGCCAACTCCTCTACCAGGGCAAGTTGTTCACCGGGGACCAGGTTCAACAGAAATTTCCTCACCTCATGGAGGCTCTACATGTAATGGGGAACAATGCTTCCTAAGGGGGGAGGAATGATCCAGGTGGATATTGGTGTCCACCCACCTATTCCACATAGAACCCTTTGTCAGTTTCATATGTTTCCTTAATTGTAGCACAAATTACTATTTTTGGTAGTTTTTCGGATCTTAAACTTTCAGAGGTGTTTTGAGGCCATAAACAACGTTTTTTGGCAACATTGCTTCACCGAATCAATTTTTCCAAAAAAAATCATTTAGGGCCTCAAAACGGCTCTGGAAGTTCAGGACCCGAAAAACTGCTAAAAATAGTAAAATGTGCTACAATTAAGGAAACAGATGAAACTGACTGGAGGTCTAGGTGGAATAGGTGGGTGGCCACCAATATCCACCTAGACCATCCAAATATCAAGACATCATGTATATTAATTTGAAATCAACCTTTACCAAGACTAACAACCATGTATAATCTAGAATCAACTCACAGTCATAGTCATAATACTAAAACTAGGACCCGCTTGCACTCAAGTGTATATCAGTTGTCTTAGCACATATTGTTAGTACAACCATATTAAAACAAAACCATTCCTTCATGCAATCTTATAGACACATACTCATATCATGCAATTAATCAAACATTCAAACAGCTTGTAAACATACCATGTTAGATAAACCAAATAGATGACATAATAAAACTCATACCTCAATGTATCTCAGGCGAGGCTATCACATCTGCACAAGTCAGTCCAGATTAGTACGACACAATATCACAAATATATTGAATCAAAATTGAGTATCATAACCATATCCATTTTCACATTCCAATATAGATTAACATGATACATAAAACATCAATATCTTAACTTTCATGACCATAATCATCATGTGTATGACTGCAATGCATATAACAACAAATCAACTACCATGCATGACTAGACGACACGCATGCACATGACCGCAAAAAGAAACTAGCATATATAATGCATGTAACAATAACAACAATAGAATAACAGGCATATACATAACCATAATGTATATAGTAACCATTAACCAACATACCATCATGCCTAACATACAAACTTGTATGATGATCTACTCTTACCCCAAGGTATAGTGCTTGCAACCTTGCTTTGATGATCGGTATCTCCTGCTCTATCTCAGCCAACACATCAGCATCATGATGACACAAACTGTAAAAATGACTAACACACTACATCCATAACAATCACATAGACAAATAACATGCATGCATGATAAACAAATTATTCCCATCAAATCCAAGTGTTGATCCTGAGAGTTATGATGTCACTATGTAACCACCCCCTCCCACATTTACCCAGTTTCACCAGCCTGTCAGGGTAAACATGAGAGGAAGAGCTACTATGACATGACCTGACCTCCTAACTTCATTAAGGAAGTGGATTTGACAAATTGAAACTCTATTGACCTTCCTCAAGAGCTACAGGACCCCCAGGAGCCAAATAACCACTCCAAGTGCCCAAACCCTAAGCTAAATCTCCTTTTTAGTGATCTGGACTCTTATTCACTTCCATAACAAGGAAATCCAGCAACTGAAGCCCTATAGTCACATGGATAACCCTGCCTCCTAGAGACTACAATCTATATTTTCCAGTTATGAGCATGAAACCCTGGAATCCGAGCCACATTTTCAGGGCTAGTCTTCAGGCCTCTACCCAAAACTTGATAAGACTTTCCATAAAAATGAATTACATCAAGACAAAGACATTCATATGAAATTTTCTCAAATACTTGACCTAACCAAGTCTAACCATGACATTCAATTCCTTAAACGCATTGTGAACATTTAATCTATAGGTCATAAATGCATATCTAAAAATAGGGGTCTCATACTTATCTGAGAATCATCAAGAAGGTCTAATTCCATCTCATAATCGGTGCAATAAAATATATTATCTCATGTATTCATTAACGATTCATCAACAAATCAAAACACATCAATATCCATAGCCAATATACATCTTATAGCCAGCATATACACCATGATAAACCATCCATCAAAGCCACATAATAACAAGTACAATTTCTCATGAAAATACAAGAGGAAAAGAGCTCTTATTAACATATGCAAATCCAACCAAGTTAGGGACTTCCACAAACCACCCAACCATAAATTAGGCTTAACCAAATCTTCGTTTCAGCCAATCACCCTCATGCCATATTCCAAGCATGAATGTGGGATCTCATTGAATAAACCAAGAAAAACCAAAACAGGGCTTCCAAAGTCCAAACCACCTCAACCCTCAACCAATCATTCCACCTCACGGTCAGAAATCACTAATCATCACCAAATCGGTCTCTGCCCAAGTTGTAGAGGGCTCTAGTGCTTTGTTTCCAACACGGCTCTAGGACTAGTAACTCAACCCACTGTTGCCTCAAGGCTCCAGAGCTTTTGTCCAACCAAGGCTCCAGGACTAGTAACTCAACCGACCAAGGGCTCCAGATATTTTGTCCAACCAAGGCTTCCAGGACTAGTAACTCAACCCAAGCTATTATAGTTCTTCTAGATTGTTTTTCCAACCAAGGCTCTAGGAACAAGTAACCCAACCCACAACAATAAGGAACATGAGAACCATTCAGAAAAAATAAAGTGGGAAACCCACAAGACCATGGCTATCCAGGAAATTGAAAGGCTAGGCAAACCACTGTCACTCCAAGCAATCCTCCTATTGGAAAATGTAACTAGGTTCGGTCTTCATTTAATATATTTGAGTCATATTGTAATGTAAGTGTCAAAAGAATAAAGAAAATAATTTTTATTATTATTATTGTGACTTATTAAAGCATGGGTTTCATGCTTGTGTCACCATGTTTTAGGTCAAAGTCCCCATTGACGACTTCTAGGATTTATTCTAAGTCAATAGTTCATTGTACTTTTAAAGAGACCCTTCTTGGGCTTTTGAATCATGTAAAAAGGTTAAGTAATGAGTCAAATATGATTTATGTATCCTCCACATCAAGTCATCCTTGAAGAGATCAAGTCGACCTAAGGACCCTAATTTGACCTCACATGGAGCCTGTAAATACAAGCACATCGAATTCATTTGGAACAAACTCTCTCACAAGAAGTTCGATATGTCTTGTAGCTGGGAAAAGTGTTAAGTTTGTTGTCGGGAAGCCAAAGGAAGTGTGAGTTGAGTGGAGCCTAAGGAGAAGAATAAAATCAAAATTTTGGTACCTCTCTCTCTCTCTATTTCATGCCCTATATTAGGAAATTGAAGTCTTCCAAGTTTCATTGATGTCAAAAGCTTCCAGTTGTTGTAAGTTACTTCATAGTCAAAGTTGTTGGAAAGGGATCGAAATTCTGGGAGGTTGACTTGGTGTGGAAGGAAGTTTTGGTTTTGGTCTTGGTCTATGGTAAAGTGTCTCAAAGGATACTATTGAAAGGAATAATTTCTTGACTAGGCTTTCCCCTCGAGGGAGGTTTTTCCCCGACATAGTGCCTACATCTAGTGTATATTGTTTTATGTGTTGCTGCTTTGGTAATTTATTTATGAACTAAAAGAAAGAAGATATAAAGAATCATAATAACAATAAACATCACAAGTAATTATCAATAATAAGAAAATATTTTTTCCTTTTTGATTTTCTAACATGGTTTTAGAGCTTTGGTGAATAAGGAAGAAAAGGAAGTCTCAAGCACTTGATCAAGGGAACCATTCAAAAGGGTTATCTCAAGGAAGGAATATACTATATTCAAGGAAGATGTATAACACAATCAAGGGAGAGAATAAACTTGAAGGTGCCTCTAACTACAAGTCTTGGAAGAAGAGGATTGATCTCATCCTTGAAAAGAACAAGGTACTAGACTTGGTCAAAGGAAAAGTAAATAATCCTACAGAGGATTCCAGTGATGATGACAAAGTGAAATTTAGAGAACTAGAATTGGTGGCCATGAGTCTGATGGTAAAAGGAATAAAGAACAACCTTGTCCCATTCATAGCTAATATCAATCATGCTCATGAAATTTATGAAGCCTTGTCAAATTTATTTACTATTAAGAACATCGGTCAAGTAGCAAGTATAAAGAATGAGCTAAGGACCACAAACATGACACAAGAAGACACAGTGGCATCCTTCTTTGTCAAGATAGCAAGAGTCAGGGATGATATTTTGGCCATTAATGAAATTGTTCCAAACAAAGAACTCGTGATCACTACCCTATTAGGATTGCCACCTACTTGGGGTGCATTTTCTCTAGGACTTAACAATTGGAAGGTAGCTTCAACCTTTGAAGAACTATGGACTACTTATAGTCAGGAAGAATTAAGAATTTCATTAGCTGCCAATCCTGAAGGAGTATCAAATGCCTACATTTCTCAACATAAAGAAAGAAATCGAAAGGACCAAGGAAGAAAGTTGACATGTCTAAGGTTGAATTCTATCAGTGTCATAAGAAAGGTCACTACAGGATCTAGGTTTTAACCCCGTACAGAAATTACCTACATAAGAATTCTAAAACATAGAAAATAAACAATGCGAGAGCATAACACATAAAACACATATACACAGAGATTTCCCCTTGATCCCAAAACTAGGACTACCAGTTTGATTTTTCATTATGTTCCTTTCAATGTTATGATACATATTTATACATGTCGAAGCATCCAATACCATGGACTGAAAACCATCGCATCCAATACCATGGACCAAAAACCATTGCATCCAAAAAACATGTGCAAAAATCATGCACAAAACCATAGGTGGGTCCGCCCAACCTAACATAGGG
>APFE030473041.1:1703-48305 GCA_000404065.3 Pinus taeda | reverse complement strand
CCCCCCCGCTACACAATTGGCACAATGAAGGGGGCTTCGCCCCCCCTCTAACCCCCCAGTTAACTACGTGGGCTAGTTGTGGAAAGAATATAACACAACCCAACATAGGAGTGACTGTCCCAAAAATCCAAGAAACAAGAAGAGAGAAAGAGACCAAGCCAACTTTGTCGAAGAAGGAGACCCAAAGAAATTCAAGCTTGAAGAATTTGACATTAGGGACTTACACTACTAAGTCCTTTACTTGTAGCTTTAGATACCTTGTTTTATATGTTTTAGAATTGATATATTTTTAACATATTTTGGAAAATACATTTTTATTGTTTTATAAGTTTGTAGGTATCCCTCAAGCTTTGGAGGGATCCCCCAACAACTCCCAAAGATAAGTATCCCATTTCCTTTCAGTTTTTGGTTTCATGTACTCATTTGGTTTTGATTATATTAAATACTAATCACCATTCTCCCTCTATTGTCTTGATCAGGAAAACATCTTCTATGCCCTCAAAGAGTATGGAAGGAAACCACCCAAGATCAGGTTTGTCAATAATTAAAGGTATGTCTTAAACTACAAAACATTTAATTCTTTATTGTAAATGTTTATTCATTTGAAAGTCTATTACTAACATTGTTGTGTCTAGCTATATTGAATCATATTGTTTCTTATTTTGAGTGATTCATCACTTGAGAAATCTACCCCACTCCTACTCTTAACTAATGTTATAGAACCTTAGAAAAGTTCTTAGAAAAACCTAACCTAAGGGTATGCTAATGTGAATGATTGAAACCGTAAACTACTTAGGGATATTGTGAAATTATATTTGAAGCTTTATTGATAATGTCATGTTTGGGATTTTGGTATGATCAGGTAAACCTAACTTAGGGTTGAATGAAAAGGTGTAAAATCCCGAACCTTTGAAGTTTTGGTAATTTTCTTGGGTTTTCTATGTTCCTATATTGAAACCCTCACTCATCAGGGTTTGGTGGAATGTGTAAACAAGACCTTTATAATGTCTTAGAATTGTTTTCCTTGTTATGTGTGTGTTTGTCTGATCAAACCCTAGTCTAATCAAATTTGTTATATGTCTAACTTTTATTATTTGTGAAGTTGGGTTTGACTAAGACATGATATGAAATTCCTTTGCATTATTATGGAACCTTAGGTATATATAGAGATTTCCTTTTGGTCAAAACCCTAGCTTGGTCTAGGTCAATCTAATGTATTAATGTTGTCGGGCAGATGATATGATTTTGTATGATTATGAATTCCTAGATATGCGCATTGACCTAGTTATCGATGGTCCTTGTCTAAGATTCTAGGATGATGATATTTGGAAATCTAGGGTTTCGCAACTAAACCATAGTAGGAATTAAACTCTCTAGTATGTGTGATATAACAATCTGAGATCTATTTATATAATGATTGTTGAGATTGTGAAAATTAAATTCTAAGGTTATGGAGTTGAACCTTAGTAGAAATAAAATCTCTAATGACAATATGATGATTTTAGATTTCTGTAAGATTGTTGAAAATATGAGTTTTGGTTGAGATTGATGGTTGATTGAAAATATAAGGTTTGCAACTAACCCCAGTGAAAGTTGGTCATGTTAATAACTAAGCTGTGATTGACTTTGATTGATTATTTTTTATAAAATCTAGGATTTGCATGAAACCCTAGTGGAAAGTCTAACATATGAATTTTGAAAGGTTGTTAGATGGCTTGTAGATCTATATTTGTTTGAATTTTTTCTATGGTTTTCTATACGTTGTATTAGGGTATGTTACACCTTTGAAAGAAACATTGAAACCCTAGATGGAATGAAAGTTGTTATGAAGTAGTCTAGGGTTTATGACAAAGTCCCTAGCAAGATGTTGAAGAGTATTTATCACTTGTTTTGGTATATGATATATGTAAGTTTGAAATTCTTCCATGATTCCGATATGGCTAGCTTCATGATTCTATAGGTTTACTTGTACTTACTATCTAAGTTGTGCAAGTACACAATCTTTAGTATGGTGAAGATGTTCGTTGATGTGATAAGCATGATGATAATGATGAAAACTATGATGAAATGGTTGGAATCCATGAAAAATTCTTTGATGACGAAAAGAAGACGTTGATATCCCTAAGGAATCCTAAATAGAAGAGATCTCCCTAAGATTAAGAGGGAGTCTGGATAAAGAGATGTTTCCTGGTTGAGAGGGAGGGCATAGCTTAGTTTTGATTGGAGAATGAATTTCAGAGGATATTTTGTTGTATGAGAAGTAGGAAATGAAAGTGTATGATTGAGGAATCTTCTATCATAGATTCGATTGATATCCCTAATATGAAAATTTGAGAAGAAACATCTAGACCCCAAAGGTTTGTTTTTGATTATGTACATATGAAAGTATATTGTAATTGGGGTTGTGTTTGTACAGGTGAATCTCTCGAAGGTTTTGATAGCATGTTGGTTACCAATTAGTTTGATTGGGAGAGATTGGTCATCCTTGATCTGTTGGATCAAGGAGTGTTGAGGCTTTGTGAGTGAAGCATTTCCTGGGAGGACTTCTAGTTGACACATTGTGTTGATATCTAGGTCTCGAAGTTGGAAATGTGGTGTTGATTATAGAGATTTTTTTTTATACACACCTGGATTTTTGGGTTGGTGGTTAGCAAGCATGATGGTACCTAGAGGGGTTGAAAGCTTGAGACCACCTTATTCCCACCTGGATAGATTGCTCTGGTCAGTAATCTAGTCCATGGCATTGTGGTGCCTAAATTGTTGAGAGACCAATGGATAGATTGCCTTGGTTAGGAATTTATTTCATGGCATTGCAGTGCCTAAATTTCTTCGTTTCTCATATAGTTTGAGATCTTCCATTGTACTTGTATATGATGAATTACTCCCTAGTTAAGAGGGAGTGTTGGAAAATGTAACTAGGTTCAGTCTTCATTTAATATATTTGAGTCATCTTGTAATTTACTTGTCAAAAGAATAAAGAAAATAATTATTATTGTTATTATTGTGACTTATTAATCATGTGTTTCATGCTTGGTGTTGTAACCTATTTTAAATTTGATGTGTATATTAAACATAAGTGTAAAAAATAAAAAATGAAATATTGAAAAAGGAAAAGAAAATGTGAAAGACTTTTTTTATTTGATTAATCTAAGTTATGATGGTAAATTTATCAAAGTCTTTGAATTACTAATATTTTGTATCTATAAAGTTTATTGCAATAAATTGAGTTGGATGGTAAGACCCTGCGGTCGCAGTCCGAGGTGTTAAAGTGTAAGCAGGTTGGTGATGCGCGAAAGGTAGAGAAGATGGGACCGGCCTGATGGAGAAAACTCGACAACTTAACTAAGTCAGAGGTTAACACAGGTAGTTCCCCCGCAAAGAATTTTGTTGGCCCTGTTGACTTTCGAATGAATGGTGTAGATTCACTACGAGGGCACCACCATGAAATTGGTCCCATATAGTGTACTCCCCTGAAGTGAGGATAGCAAGCGAGCTAGCTCACTCTACTCTTATTCGCCATGTCAAGTTCATTGTCCAGTTGTCCTCCAAACTGTCAATTCCTCCATTTAATTTGTTCATTTCGCATGATGGAATTTAATGCCTTTTTTCCCTCCTATGATTTTTTTTTTATCCCCCTATAAAAACCTTTTCTTGGATTTTTCTCAGTAAATTGTCTTGTTGTTCACTACCAAGAAAATAGAAGTCCAACTCACATCTGAGTCAGCCTCGTCACCAGTACCAGGCATTTAACCATAACCAACAACTTTTTTTTTTTAATGGCCAAGAAATATGTTTTAGACAATTCATCCTCACACATTCTGCTCATGGATACTGAAAGAGACATCTTTGATGTTTCTTTCCCTGTCAACCATCACGAATTCTACCAACATGTCTAGTTAAACCAGTGCAATTTCCCAATTTATGTTGCAATGATAAAATTTGGTGTGTTGGCAACCTTTTTTCCTCAAACGTACCTATTTCCTAAGTTTATTCATTGGCTAGTTTCAGCAATGTATCCTCAAAGGTGTTTTGTGATAAATATGCTGGGAGAAAGTTTTTTTTCAGGTGTCTTCTCTTCTGATTCAACAATAATTGTGCTATCCTTCTGCAGAGTCTTACTTCTCTTTCTTTGAAGAATCGTTGACTTGTTATTTTGAAGAATTATCTAAACCAGAGTCTATTGTAATTCACTTGTATTTAATGACTAATGGAAAACAATTCCCTATAGATTCCACTCTATTTCCCTCAGATATTTTTGTTGAAGATGTAAGACCAATTCTTCAGGTGTTGGCTAGAATTTTAGGGAAACAAGACATTACAATGGTTGACATGGCAGCCTTACGGATGTTTGTTGTAATGATGAAGCCTTGGGTTGTATTAGATATACCAACCTATTGGGAAGAAGAAGTCAATGTCTAGTTCATGAATTTCACTCGTACCGGTTGTTTTAGGTTTCCTTCACTTGTAACATATTTTTTCTTGTATTCCAATCTTGAGAAATTCATGCATCTAGGGTTAAATATTATAGACACCCTCAAGCATAAATAATCAGTGTTCTTTTGGACTGATATAGTAAGAATTGATCCTAGAAATGAGGGCCTATCCTATTTTTCCTCTTCTTTTTTTCTGTTGTATATTCAATCATCAATAGTTCACATACACCGCCTTTACTCCCTAAAGCCCAATATTTTCTTCAAGTGAGTAAAGGTGTCAAGGTTGGAGATTGGTTTTCTTTCCAGGATCGTGTTGAAATAAGGTTGTATGGAGCTAAGGTTGAGCCCTACAGATTTCCAAATTTTGTTCCCATGAGGATGTTTTCTCTTGAATTCATTAAATAGAGTCTGAATGTGGATCAGGTACATTTTGTACCTGCAAAGAAGGGACTCCTTTATAGGTTTCCTAGGACTGTTGGACCATTCATTATAAATACTACGCAAGCAGCAGATGAAGTCCATAAATTTTTAGAAGGAATGAATTTATTACTAGAAGAGAAAGGGGCTTATGATCCATATCATATAATTTCAAATCAAAGGATAGAAAATGGATATGCTCCTTTTGTACATGAATCAAAACCAGAAATTGAAAAACTTGCAAATGGAGGGTAGTCAACTCCCTTGGGGAATATAGATATTGATACTCCTCTTGCTACTAAAAAGAACCTGAAGAGAGGCACGTCAGAGGTAGTTGATTTAGAGGAAGAGGAGGACAGAGTAGCAAAAAGGGCAAAGATGTCTGAATAGGCTAGTGCATCAGCAGCTTCCAGAATACAATTGCAGTTAGGGGAAAATTTTTGTACTTCTTCTCAACTTTCAGGAAAATCTTCTCAAGATTCAATTTCTATGATCAAACAGATGCTTTGCAGGTGGAGGAGAGAAATAAGAAAATTAGAGAAAACATGGAATCCTAATCAGAAGCTCAGGTATCTTTTGAAAATAAAGCAAGGTTTCTATCGACTATGGATTTAGAGAAAAGTCAACTAAAATTTTCTCTTTCTGATCCTCAGGATTTCAGTTACATCTACAATAGGGTTCAAGACTATCAATTCGATAGTGGATGCAAAGAGGATTCCACTGCCTGATAAAATTAGTTTGCATATGCAAACTGGGCAATTAATTTTTCATGATTTACATAAATCTGCTTTAGCTGCTTCCAAAGCTGAAAATATGTTGGAGAAAGTGGTAAACCAGCTGAAGTTGGAGAAAGAAAACTCCAGAGCCCTTAATACCCAAAATCAAGAGCTGAAAAAGATAATTGTAAAAATTGGTGTAAATCCAGAGGATAGGTCTGCAGTTCAAAAGTTACTGCAGAGTGCTAATATAGAGATTCAAACACTAAAGAAAAAGTTGAAGTTTCCTTCAACAGAACATCACATGGCTTAATAGGTAGCAGGAGTTGAGAAATAAAAAGAATTATTGGCCAAGAAATTTTACAAAGGGATGAGGAGATAGTGAAGTTGAAGGAAATGAATCTCTCTTTACAGCAAAAGATTGAGTCACATGTAAGTACAATTATGGTTGCAACAGATTCAGATGATCCTGCTGAGAAGCTGACTCAGGTTAGGACTGAGTTGCGCATTTTTGAGAATGAGTTGAGTAAGAAGCATAAATATTTAGACAATGTTGAGAAAATCATTAAAGCAACTGAGCAATAGCTTTTTATGACAAAGGATACTGGAGAGGAATATAGAAGGGACTTACAGGATTCTAAGCAACAAATCAAAGAATTGAAGGAAAAAGTGAAAGGAAATATGCCCCTGATACAAGCAAGATAAATATTGTGGAATGACATAATAAATATTGTAAAAAGTGTCTGGAAATTCGTAACTATCATTAAAGAGAAAAATATCATTGTCAGAGACTTAGAATAAGTCATCCTCAGTAATAAGCAGAAGTTGTAGAATAGAGCCTAGTTTGCTAAGAAGTTAATTGACTTCTTAAACTCAAAGTCCCCACAGGAGATGAAAGAGTTTGGGATAGAAGACAAGACAAAGTAGGTGATGGAGATAAACAAAATGATATTGAAAAATTCCAACAGGAAAGCAACAGAGAAAAAAATGATGGAGATCAAGGAAGCAGTGATGAGCTTTGATATTAACTTTGATAAAAGAACAAGGGTTGGTTTGCCATCATGTTGGGATTAGAAAAATAGTTTCTTATCTTGGGAACTATATGAAACATTACTAGTAGAAGAAAAAAGTAAAATTAACTCTACACATGAAAATGTTGCAGCCTTAAAGGGAGCTACAATTGTAATTATCTTCATAAATATTTTCAACTTGTATAGGTGATGAAGGCTCTGTTTATCAATAAGCCTAAATACAACATAATCACAAACTTAAGGATAGCACATGCTAAGTTTATAAATTCTCCAAGCACAAGTACAAAGATCTGGAGGAAGACCAAGGAATGGATGTCACCACAACCTGCTGCTATAGAAGCAGAACCCTCTACTGCTCCACAATATCAGATTGTTTGAGATGAAATGTTCACTTTTAGAAGTTGTTTATTTTCAAGCCATGTAAATTTTATATTTCAATGTAATGTCGAATAGTCAGGTAGTGAGGAGGTTGACAGTTTTGATAACTGTCTTTTTGAAAAGTTTGTATAAATGTATCTCAACAAGATGAAAGGGGTTCCAAATTTTTTCAATACCTCAAAGAGTACTACTTTGTACTTTGGTCTTCACTTTAATGATAAAGAAAACTTTCAGTGATTACAGAACTTGTTGGATATGATTTGTTTTCCCTGTGTCATATTAGGTGTGTATTTCTTTATTGAAAGAATTGAAGCAGTCTATTCTTTATTTACAATTAATGGTTATAATTCTCTGTAAATTTAGAGGTTAAAAAGATCC
The DNA here is from genome assembly GCA_000404065.3 of Pinus taeda. NCBI lineage: Eukaryota > Viridiplantae > Streptophyta > Pinopsida > Pinales > Pinaceae > Pinus > Pinus taeda. The sequence goes on along the minus strand of APFE030473041.1, from coordinate 40,952 downwards.
TTAAAAACAATGCTCTTCTTTCAAAGTTTCATTTCTAATCAAACACATTTTCCTCTAAGTTTATGATAAAAGATTCCATAGAGATAATCTTTTATTCTAAAGATTTCACCACACTTCTCACAAATTTCAATCCATTTGTATCCAACAATTAAAATCCATTCAAAGTTGTATTTCAAGTATTAAAGGTTAAAGGGTTTAAAATTTAATATTCTAGGGTTTGCAAAATGATGAGACAAACAAATAATAAATCTGTAAATTTAATGTATGTCTTGGGCACTAATTTCTACTCAGCCAGGAATTATCTCCCAAGGTACAACGTTTTTTTGCTGTCGTTTCAGGGGAACGGAAATCTGAAGTTATTTTTCCCTGGGTTCTACAATATCATTTCTTCAGTTGATGAGTGAGGAAAGTGGTTAGGCTGAGACCATCAAAAAATTTCAAAGTTGGCTCCAAAACAACCACACACGTGGTTGGACACCTCACAACAAAGAACTCCTGCTCATTTTGATCCAGAAAAGTTGGTTTCCAAGAGTGTTTGCAAACCTAAATCACCAATAACCCCAAATCCCACTTTATCTACTCCTAGTACTAGTTCCACACAATATTTTCATGCCTTCCTCTCAAAAGAAGTAATAAGGAATTTTTATTTTTCTTAAGAAGCCCTTTCCCCTTCTCGGAGATCCTTTTCTGAAACAACTTTGGAGGGAAAATCTTTCGAGTCAGTTTCATTTTCTTTCCTTGAGTTTCAAGAAATTAAAATAGTTGACCCTTCATCTACAAGTTCAACTATTTCTATTTTCAATCAAGCAGTTCCATATCATCCTTGCCTCCACAATCCTTTGTCTTTCAAGCCGGTAACCCTTCTACAACTAATTTGAATTTAAATATGGTTATTCATGCTTTTCTATTGAATAGATATGCTCCCTTGAATCTCCCTCAACCTATGAATCCAATGCCTCAAGATTACCTTAAATTGTTACCTCGTTTCATAAGGGAAGATGAGGTAACTCCAGAGAATCATATTGCTACATTTTGTGCATTTGCTGAAAAATTTAAGTGTGGAATTTATAGATGTGGTGATGAGACTGTTTATTCAATCATTGGATGGAGAGGCCAGGAAGTGGTTCAAAATCCTTCCTGCAAATTCAATTAATACATGGGAATATTTAGAAAAATGTGTTTACACAAAGGTGGGGAGAAAAGAAAGATCACATCTTTTCTAATAGAATTTAATGCCATTAAAAGGAAGCCTGCAGAACAAGTAGGTGAATTAATAAAAGGATTTAATAAGCTATACAATAGTAGTCCTGGAGAAATTAAACCTCTTCCTAGAAAAGAAGAAATTGTATTTGTAGGAGCATTTGATTCTGATTTTGGGTTCTCTCTGAGGGAGAGGAGGTCCCCTTCATTGGACAAAATATAGATTGATGCTCTTGAAATTGACACTAATTTGTTTGCAAGAGGAATGTAGAAATTTTCTACAAATCAAGCTCTGATACCATGTAGAAGATATGTGTAGGTTAACCCGATAATGCAATATAAATTAAAGCAGAATACTATAACCTACTTCTACTATCAATTTGTGGAAGCTTAAAGGTCGATCTAAACAATATAACTAGAAGAAGAAGAATCAATGGCACAATACATGTGAAAATACTTTGGGGGAAATCCTCAAATAAAAACCCCACACTATTGTATTATCATACATGGTGGAAATACATAGGAATTATACAAAGCCTTAGCTCTCACAGCTAGCCAGCTCTCAATACAATCCTCATAGATGCTCACAGGAAATCTTGGCTTCTCTTTAGCCTTCCTTTCTGCCCTCCAAGCTCCTATTTCCTTGCATTGTTCCTTGTGGATGATTCCCAGTTACCAAGTGGAAAACCCTGTCTTTAAAACTGTGCAATCCACAAGGATTTATCCTTGACTGCATGTATGAGTTTTCTCCATGAGAAAAAACATGCAACTAATAGTACATTGTCCTTGAACATTAATCTCAACTGGGTCTTTCTCATAATAGACATGCATGAGTTTCTGATGAGGGAATCTTCAGTTAACTGGAGTAGCACTAGTTGAGTGCATTAATGCATCAACTGACTGTTAAATCACTATTAGCTCCTCAAACGGTTTGGAACTAATTTAATTGGACTTAACTCAGTAAAGTGAGTTAACTAATTACAACTTAAACATAACTCAATCTTATCTCCTTAATTTAAGGGATAACTCTTGTGTGACTTCAGAAAGACTTCTAACTTGAATTTCTCCAACTAATTAATTTAAAATAAATTAATTAATTATTTCCAAGTAGCCGTTAAGACTAAATTCGATTTTAATTCACAATTTAATTCAAGGACAAATTAAATTGGAATATTCTTGTTGCCATATTTCAACGCTCCATCTCAACAAGGAAGGGATTATCTTCCACCCCGATCCTATCTCTATGGAACTCGAATTTACACTTTGACAATGCCTTTGTCAAAATGTGAGCATCTTGCTCCTCTGTCGAAATATACTGCAGCAACATGATCCTCTTGACTTATGAAAAGCCACAGGCAACAAATATTGCCTTATGCTTCTCCACACTACCATCAGCAGCTTGCTTGACCTTGTAAATCCAACGGGAACTCACAACTGGCTTGTTCTCCAGTCTCAGAACCACGTCCCAAACACTATTACGAACTATGGATTCATACTCCTCCACCATAGCATCAACCCAAATTGGCTACTGCACTACTTCCTCAAATGAAGATGGCTCGGTCTCAACACATTCCCCAGCAAGGGCCATGTATCTAGTGTACCTCTCAGGTGACATCCTCTATCTGCACTGAGAAGATGGTGCTCCCACATTCTCTCTCGCATCCTCCAACAAACTGTCAGCTTCTCTTGTGCACTTACGTCCATCTCTGGAAGACTCTGCTTGAGTGGATGTCCCCACTCCTGGAACCTCTACATGGGGCTAGTCCGCATCAGTCTAAGGCTCCTCCTCCTTAGGAACCAACAATTCCTCCACAGCTTGTAGTTGGAGCTCCCTCTCAAGGGAAACTCGCATGGCCTTCTGCTCATCAAACTTGAGATCTCTAGGAACCACTGTCCTCCAACTAGTAGGTAAGTACACCCGATAGTTGTGAGGTGTACCAGTGTACCCCACAAATATCCCCAACTCTGTTGTCGGCTCAAGCTTCTTCCATGCATCATTTGTCACATGGCAATATACTGATGAACCAGAGATCCTGAAGTGACCCACATCTGGTCTCTTATCAGAGAAAGCTTCCTCTGATGTCTTCATCCCAAGTATGTGATGTGTGCTTCTATTCTGCAAATAGATCATTGTGTTCCATACCTCAGCCCACAAGTGAAGTGGTAGGCCTTGGTCATGCAGCATTTCTTGTGTTGCCCCTACAATAGTTTTTTTCTTCCTCTCAGCCACCCCATTCTGCTGTGGGTTATGAGGTGCCGTCAACTCGCATTTAATTCCTTTCACTGCATAGAAGTCCTTAAACTCTTGAGAGGCATATTCTCCAACATTGTCACTTCTCAAGGCCTTGATCTTCTTCAGTGACTCTTTCTCAACCAAAGCTTTGAACTCATAAAACTTTGTGAAAGTTTGGTCCTTCTTCTGCATGAAATAAATCCAGCATTTATGAGAATAGTCATCAATGAAAATCACATAATACCTTTTCTTCGTTGTGGATGCCATCAAGAATGGTCCACAAAAATCAATATGAACTCACTCTAAGATAGCCTTTGCTCGAATGTCTCGATCATCAAAGGAATACTTGGTGTACTTTCCCATGGTACAACCTTTGGATGTGTCAACTTGTTCAAGTTTACCTTTGGGAAGTCCTGTAGATATCTGTTGCATTATCTTTAAAGCCCCACGATGCAAATGGACCAACCGCTTGCGCCACAACTCACCAATGTCTTGGCTTTGCACCAATTCTACTTTCGTACTCAATGCTGCACAATCATCTACCTCTAGGTTATAGAGATTATTCACCCGAATCCCTATCCTCTTGGTCTGACCCATGGCTATGTGTCTTAGGAATGCCTTTCCTTTACTGAAGACAACATCATATCCTTTGTCCTCCAACATCGCGACCGATACCAAGTTCTTCTTCAATCTAGGCACATACATCACATCTGTCAAGGTGAGAGGAGCTCCATGCTCCCTCTGAAAAGCAACCATGCCCACTCTTGAAACACTATACCTTCCATCGTCACCCATCTCTATGCGCATCTTGAGGTCTTTCTCCTCCAAGGCAATGAATAATTTTTTATCACTTGTCATGTGGAATGAGGCTCCATTGTCAAGATACCAAACACAACCCATCATCGATGACACCATGCATGTGATGAGGGTAAAGTCCATTTTGAACTGAGAGGCTAATGCCTCACCTTCTGATCCTTCTGAGGATCCCTTCTTGGATTTATTTGATGGGAAATTAGTCGCATAATGTCCCATCTTGTGAAAATTAAGGCATCTTACTTTAGAAATGTCACCCTTCTTCCCTCCATGAGAAGAATTCGATTTGAAATGGGAAGCCTTCCCCTTCCCTTTCCTTGGCTTACTTGCTAAGGACAGATTTTCTTCATCATCATTCTTGAATGAAGAACCATCTCGTGTGCTCCTCCCGATCTCCTCTTGCATAAGATCTAACCACAGTCGTTCCCAATCCGGCAGTTTCTCCCTTCCATTCACAGAGTCCTGGTAGCTATTCCAACTCTTTGGAAGGCCAAGGAGAGCGAGGCTCACCATATCATCATCGACAGTAGTTATTCCCACACTGCCAAGCTCATCTCTGCAGGTGGTGAGCTTGTTTAGATATGTGGAGATAGTATTGCCCTTTTCCATCTTGATTCTTCGAAGCTTATCCTTGAGCACCAATTGCCTCTAGTCGCTACTATTCTAGTAGATGTCCTTTAATGTCTTCCACATTGAAAATGGAGTATCCTTCCCATTGAGACTCAAGAAAATAAGGTCTCGAACTCCATCAAGGATGATCTGTCTCACCTTTGCCACACACTTCTTCCACTCAACCAACTCTTGTGCATTAGTTGAAAATGGCTTTGGGATTTCTTAAACAATGAATTTCTTCAAGCCATTGTCTTCTAATACAGCCTCCATTCTATCTTTCCATACTATGTAATTCGAGCTACCTTCCAAGGCATACTCAAGTCTCAAGCCATAGAACGCCATTTCCCAACCTTGAAGTATGATATGAATTCGATTTGCACCTCCAACCCCGAACTTCAAACTTCGAATTCTCTTCTTAGTATATTTTTCACAGCTCTGATACCATGTAGAAAATTTCTACAAATCAAGCTCTGATACCATGTATAAAATCTGTGTAGGTTAACTCGATAATGCAATATAAATCAAAGTAGAATACTATCACTGACTTCTACTATCAATTTGCGGAAGCTTAAATATCAAGTTGAACAATATAACCAGAAGAAGAAGAATCAATGGCACAATATGCATGAAAATACTTTGGGGGAAATCCTCAAATAAAAACCCCACACTATTGTATTATCATACATGGTGGAAATACATAGGAACTATACAAAGCCTTAGCTCTCATAGCTAGCCAGCTCTCAGTACAATCCTCACAGATGCTCACAGGAAATCTTGGTTTCTCTCCAGCCTTCCTCTCTGCCCTCCAAGCTCCTATTTCCTTATGTTGTTCCTTGTGGATGGTTCCCAGTTACCAAGTGGAAAACTCTACCTTCAAAATTGTACAATCCTCAAAGATTTATCCTTGACTGCATGCATGAGTTTTCTCCATGAGAAAACACATGCAACTGATAGTACACTGTCCTTGAATATTAATCTCAACTAGGTCTTTCTCATAATAGACATGCATGAGTTTCTGATGAGGGAATCTTTAGTTAACTGGAGTAGCACTAGTTGAGTACAATAATGCATCAACTGACTGTTAACTCACTATTAGTTCCTCAAATAGTTTGGAACTAGTTTAACTGGAATTAACTCAATAAACTGAGTTAACTAATTACAACTCAAACATAACTCAATCTTATCTCCTTAATTTAAGGGATAACTCTTGCATGACTTCAGAAAGACTTCTAACTTGAATTTCTCCAACTAATTACTTTAAAATAAATTAATTAATTATTTCCAAGTAGCTGTTAAGACTAAATTTGATTTTAATTCACAATTGGATTCAAGGACAAATTAAATTGGAATATTCTTGTTGCCATATTTCAACAAGGAAAGATAAAACTAAAAGACACTGAACAAAATCTGCAGGATAAGGGGAAAGAAAAAGAATAAGAAATGAAAGTTGTCAGTAAAACACCTTATTGTAATGACAAAAAATTAGAAGAAATGACTAAGGTTATTAAAAATTTGTCCACTAAACTAATCAAATTGGAGATGGAAAATAAGAACACACCTAGACAATTTCAGCAAGGGAAAAATAGAAATTTTAACCCTCAATCTAGAAATCCACAATTGCATATTTTGCAGAGGGATAGGAAGGATAAAGATTCGATGCAACCTCCCTTATACATTGAGCATGGATCAAAAGATTTAGTAGAAGGAACTTCTAAGGAGAATGAAAACCAAATATCATCATTTTATGGGGAGGAGGAAGATGTGATTAGAAGAGAGGATTTGAATTCTAAATTTCAGGTTTCTCTAGATGATAATGAAATTGATGATTATTGCATAAAGTTTACTGATTTTATGCAGGCTCAATTGCACAATAAATATGACCTTAGATCAAGGAAATGGTCAAGGATGTAGGAGATTAATGATGGAAAACAAGATCCATTGGCTCAACATATGGTGACTCCACAACAAAATCAAAATCAGCGGGATAAGGGGAAGAAACAGGTTGACTCAGGCTTAAAAAGTTCTTTTCAGCAAGGAGAAATTTCTAACCAAAAATCAGGTATGGGGATTCTGAATAGATAGATTATCCAAATGATGTTTTAAAGCAAAAGATGAATGATGAAAAACAAGAAAATATTGGAAATCAAAATCATTTTTTTAGCCTAACAAAGGAATTAGAGAAGATTAAGATTCAATTTCCTTTAGTAGAATTGGCTAAAACTCCTTCATACAAAAAACAAATTTCTGATTTTATTAATCTCTCTCGAGATGATGGTGTGGCAGATACAGTAAGTTTACAAGAGGAGAGACCAGTAGTAATGTTTGGACCTCATGTAGAGGAAGTGGATTCTTCCACTCCACCTTTTTACATATCTTTGTTTATTCATTCTTTTATGTTGCATAATTGTATGTTGTATTCTGGAGCTTCACATAACTTGATGCCTTTGTCAGTGATGAAACAATTGAACCTCCAGATTACTAAACCATATAAGGATCTCTATTCATTTGATTCCAAAAAGGTTAAATGTCTAGGAGTGATCAAACATTTAGTTGTTTCTCTAGCCCAGATTCCAACTAGAAGCCTAGTGATGGATGTGGCAGTGGCAGATATTCCTACACATTTTGGAATGCTACTTTCAAGGTCCTAGGGAGAAAATTTGGGTGGTGTACTCAAATTAGATTTTACATATGCAATAATCCTTGTTTTTGGAGGTGAATAGAGGAGGTTATATAAAGAAACAAGGTTTATTAATACCATTAAAAAGGAGGGTTCTAGTAATTCTCTAGTGTACAGTCAGGAAAATGATGATTTTTCGTGTTTTATTTTTCAAGAAGTAGAGGAAATTGTTGAAGACAATAAAGTGCAACTCCCTTCAGAAATTAAAATTAGGAGTTAGTAGTCAATGGAGTATGCAAGCTTTACTTTGATGGTGCTTATTCAGGAGATGGGAGTGGAGAAGGTATATCTTTTATTTCTCCAAAAGGTCATTTCTTTCCTTTACAAGTTGGAATTTGACTCCACAAAAAATATCACTGAGTATGAAGCATTAGTTCTAGGATTACAAGTTGCTAAAGGTTTAGGGGTGTAGTGCATTTCTATTTTTGGAGACTCTAAATTTGTAGTAAAGAAGATTAAGAATCAATGTCAAACAAGTAATCCAAGGTTAAGAACATATAGAAATGAAATATGGGAATTTCTTTGTTGACTTTAATATATAGTTTGTGCCTAGAGAAGAAAACATAATGGTTGATTCTCTAGCAGTTGCAGCGAGCACTTTTAAACCACCTTTAAATCCTAGATTGAAATCAGGCACAGATCATCAATCCCAGATAATGTCAAACATTTGGAAGTGTTTGAGGATGAGGAACAGATTAAAGGCTTTCTTTGAGTTGATTGTTGAGTTTGCAAGTCTAGAGACTGATCAAGAAGAGGAAGTAAGAAGAACATCCAAATAGGACATTTTTAAAATATTCAATTGGGAATCACAAGATTCTTCAACTTAAATATAATGTAATACCTAAAGGATTGGTGCCCCAGAAAAAGTTTTTTAATGCAAATGATGTTGCAATGAATCCAAAGAAATCATATTTGGAGGAAGATGTTGAAGAATGTAATCTGGGAACAAATCAGCAACCCAAAATGGTAAGGCTAGCCAAAGATGTTCCAGAACATTTTAAACAACAGTATGTAAGTCTTTTTAAGAAACTTTTGGATGTTTTTTCATGGTCTTATGAATATTTAAATACTTATGATACCAAAATTATTCAGCATAAGATTCCTTTAAAACCAGGAGTGAAAGCTTTTAGATAGAAGTTAACACAGATTAATCCTTTGTTGTTGCCATCAATTGAGAAAGAATTTAAGTTATTAGATGCAAAAATAATTATTCCTTTAAGGTATTCAGACTGGGTAGAAAATTTGGTTTATGTAAGGAAGAAGAATGGAGAAATTAGATTATGTGTTGATTTTCGAAATTTGAATAGAGCATCTTTGAAAGATAATTATCCTCTTCCCAAGATGGATCATATTTTACAGAAGGTGATTGGTTCTTACAGGTTATCAATGATTGATGTTTTTTCTGGTTATAATAAAATTTTAGTGGATAGGGAGGGCCACAAGAAAACAACATTCACCACTCCTTTGGGGGGACTTTTATGTATTCTAAAATGTCTTTTGGATTGATGAATGCAGGAGCCACAATTTAGAGGGTTATGGACATAGCTTTTGTGGGAGAAAAAGATAAGTTTGTTGTCATTTATTTGGATGATATTACTATTTTCTCATGGTCAGATGAAGAATATTTGGTGCATCTACAACAAATTTTTGAAAAATGTAGAAGGTATGGTCTATCATTGAATCCTACAAAATCCCATTTTACTTTAAAATATGGAAAGTTGTTGGGTCATATTATGTCAAAATAAGGATTTAAGATAGATCCAAGTAGAGTAGAAGCAATCAAGAAAATACCACTCCCAAGAAATAAGAAGGAAATTCAAAGTTTCTTAGGGAGGATAAATTTTCTTAAGAGGTTTGTTCCCAAGTATGCAGAGATTGTAAAAGGTATTACTGATATGCTAAAGGAAGGTGTTGAAGTGAAATGGAATTCAATTGCTAAAGAAAAATTTTCTAGAATTAAAGGGGCACTTCAAGAAGCTCATGTATTAATAATCCTAGAATATAAAAAAACATTTTCAATTGTTTTCTTTTACTTTTGCTTCTACTATTGCAGCAGTACTTTTACATAGAAATGAAGAAGGAAGGGAATAGACAGTGGCTTTCTTTAGCAAAGTATTGAGAGATGCAGAACTAAAGTATAATATTTTGGAAAAGAAGGCCTATGCTTTAGTCAAAGCACTTAAGGCTTTTAGGGTTTATATTCTTCAATCTTAAGTAACTGCATATGTTCCAAATGCTACTATTAAATATGTTTTGATTTAGGGTGATGTAGAAGGAAGGAGAGGGACATGGATAAAAAAGATACAAGAATATGATTTGGATATAAGGCCAACTAAGTCAGTAAAAGGGAAGAGTTTGGAAATATCTTAAAAAAAACAAATTTCCAAGCTATGGGAATCAATTTGTTGACTAAAGTTGAGAAAGACAGTACGAATACAGAAAGAGATGAAGAGGTAAATGAAGGTAAGAAAGAAAAATCCAAGGATAAAGTTAAGTATAAATACATGTGTCCTGATTGGTATAAGGACATTGTCCCTTATTTATTTTTTCTTTGTTGTCTTCCCAATTTGAATATATCAAAATACAGAGCTTTGAAAGTTAAAACTCATAAATATGTCTTAGTTAATGGAAAATTGGATTGGAGGGATCCTAGTGGTGTTCGTCTTCTTTGTCTGACAGAACGGGAAATTATTGAAATAGTGAATGAATATCATGGTTGTTTATGTGGTGGTCATTATGGGTGGAAAGTGGCATCCATAAGATTTTGATAGCTCATTTTTTCTGGCCTTCTCTATTTTCAAATGTTTACAGGTTGGTAAGGGGATGTCAAAAGTGTCAAATGTTTGCTGAGGAAAAGAAGTTAGCACCATTACAATATAAATGGATTTTGACAGGTACAGATTATTTTACTAAATGGGTAGAACTAGTTCCAACAAGGAAAGAAAATGATTTGGTGGTGATTAAATTGTTGGAGGAAAATATTTTTAGCAAATTTGGGTGTCCTAAAAGATTAGTGGCAGATAACGCTCAAGTTTCTAGGTCTGCTAAGTTAAAATATTTTTGTCAAAAATATAATGTGAGATCGTCTCATTCCACTACTTACCACCCTCAGGGGAATGGGTTAGTAGAGTCATAAAAAAAAACACTGGTGAGGATACTTCAGAAGACCATTGAAAAAAATCAAAATAATTGGGATACCAAATTGAAATTTTCTCTATGGGCAAGAAAGTAACCCCAAGGAGGTCTACTAGAAAATCACCATTTGAACTTGTTTATGAAAATATTGCATTGTTTCCAAGTTAGTTGATAAAGCCTTTGGCCTTATTGGTCCAACGTATTTAGGAGGAATTGAGCCCTATGGTGAGAAGGGTGAATCAGTTGATTGAACTTAATGAAAACAGGGAAAAAGTCATGGAAAATTTGATTAGTTATCAGCAGAAAATGAAGATGATTTTTTACATGAAAGCTAAAGATATTCTTTTTCATCCTGGTGATCTAGTCCTCAGATGGGATACAAGAAGGAAAGACAAAGGCACACATGGTAAGTTTGATCCTTTGTGGTTTGGTCCTTTTAGAATTGCAAAGTCAAAGGCAAACAACACCTTAATTTTGGAGAATTTAGATGGTGAACTGCTACAACTTCTAGCGAATGGGCAGTTGCTTAAACACTATTTCCAACACTGACTGATTTTTTTCCAATCACTGTATATATCGGAGTGTCCATTGTAAGAATGTCGGTGAGTTATTCATGGTAATGTGTGATGTTATAGTTTGACTCCATGCTTGGGGTGAAGGCACTAATCTACGGTTCTTAGTGTTCTTTTTCTTAAAAACACTATCCCCAGGTGGAGCTAGATGTTGTAACCTGTTTTAAATTTGATGTACATTTTAAACATAAGTGTAAAAAAGAAAAAAATCAAATACTGAAAAAGGAAAGAAAATGTGAAATACTTTTGTTATTTGATTAAACTAAGCTATGATGGTTTATCAAAGTCTTTTCATTACTAATATTTTGTATCTATAAAGTTTATTGCAATAAATTGATTCAGAGAGTGGGACCCTATAGCGGAAGTTGGAGGTGTTAAAGTGTAAGCAAGTTGGTGATGAATGAAAGGTAGAGAAGATGTGACTCACACGATGGAGAAAACCAAACAACAAAACTAAGTTGGAGGTTAACATAGGAAGTGCCCCCACAAAGACTTTTGTTGGGCATGTTGACTTTCGAATGAATGGTGTAGATTCACTACGGGGGCACCACCTAGAAATTGGCCTCGTACTAAGTAGTATGCCCGCAATGAAAATAGCAAGCGAGCCAACTCATTCTATTGTCATTCGCATTGTCACATTCATTGTCCAGTTATCCTCCAAACTATCAAATACTCCATTTAATTCAGTCATTTCCCAAGATGGAGTTTATGACTTTTTTCCCTCCTATGATTTTTTTTATCCCGCTATAAAAACCTTTTCTTGACTTTTTCTCAGTGCATTGTCCTTTTGTTTGTTGCCAAGAAAATTGAAGACCAACTCACATATGAGACAGACTCATCCCTAGTACCAGGGATTTAGCCATAATCAACTGCTTATCTTTTAAAATTGCACAAGAAATTTGTTTTAGTCAGTTTATCCTCACACATTATGCTCATGGATACTGAAAGATACATCTTTTATGTTTCTTTCCCTATTAACCATCACAAATTCTACCAAAATGTCTAGTTAAACCAGTCCAATTCCCCAATTTATGCTACAATGATAAAATCTGGTGTGTTGGCATCCTTTTTCCCTCAAACATACATGTTTCCTCAGTTTATTCATTGGTTAGTTTTAGCATTGTATCCTCAAAGGTGTTTTGTGATAAATAGGCTGGGAGAAAGTGTTTTTCAGGTATCTTCTCTTCTGATTCAAAAATCATTGTGTTATCCTTCTGTAGAGTCTTACTTCTCTTTCTCTAAAGAATCATTGACTTCTTATTTTGAAGAATTATCTGAACCAGAGTCAATTGTAATTTACTTGTATTTAATGACTAATGGAAAACAATTCCCTATAGATTCCACTCACTTTCCCTTGGATATTTTTGCTAAATATGTAAGACTAGTTCTTCAGGTGTTGGCCAAAATTTTAGGGAAAGAGGACATTACAGTAGTTGACAAAGCAGCCTTGGGAATGTTTGTTGTAATAATGAAGCTTGGGGTTGTATTAGATATACCAACCTATTGGGAAAAAGAATTCAATGTCCAATTCATGAATTTCACTCTTACAGGTTGTTTTAGGTTTCCTTCACTTGTAACATATTTATTCATGTATTCCAATGTTGAAAAATTCATGCATCAAGGGTTAAATATTATGGACACCGTCAAGCATAAACAATCAATGTTCTTTTGTATTGATATAGTAAGAATTGATCCTAGAAATGAGGTTCTATCCTATTTTGCCTCTTCTTTCCTTTTTATTGTATATTCAATCATCAATAGTTCGCTTGCACCACCTTTACTCCCTAAAGCCCAATATTTTCTTCAAGTGAGTAAATATGTCAAGGTTGGAGATTGGTTTTCTTTCTAGGATCATGTTGAAATAAGGTTGTATGGGGATGAGGTTGAGCCTTACAAATTGCCAACTTTTGTTCCCATGAGGATGTTTTCTCTTGAATTCATTAGAAGGAGTCTGAATGTGGATCATGTACATTTTGTACCTGCAAAGAAGGGACTTATTTTCAGCTTGCCTGGAACTGTTGGACCATTCATTGTAAATACTAAGCAAACAGTAGATGAAGTCCATAAACTGTTAGAAGGAATGAATTTGTTGCTAGAACAGAAATGGTCTTATGATCCATATCATATAATTTCAAATAGAAGGATAGAAAATGGATATGCTCCTTTTATACATGAATCAAAACTAGAAATTGAAAAATTGGCAAATGGAGGGCATTCAGCTCCCTTGGGGAATATAGAGATTGAGATCCCTCTTGCTACTAAAAAGAACCTAAAGAGAGGCAGGTCAGAGGTAGTTAATTTAGAGGAAGAGGAGGAAAGAGCAGCAAAAAGGGCAAAGATGTCTGAACAAGCTAGTGCATCAGTAGCTCCAACTGTACAATTGCAGTTAGGGAAAACTTTTTGTACTCCTTCTCCAGTTTCAGGTGAATCTTCTCAAGATTCATTTTTTATGATCAAACAGATATTTTTGTAGGTGGACGAGAGAAATAAGAAAATTAGAGAAAAAATGGAATCCCAATAAGAAGCTCAGGTATCTTCTGAACATCAGACAAGGCTGCTATCAGCTATGGATTTAGAGAAAATTTAGCTAAAATTTGCTCTTTCTCATCCATCGGCATTGTCAATCACATATGCAACAGGGTTCAAGACTGTCAATTTGATAGTGGATGCAAAGAGGATTCCATTGCCTAATAAAATTAATGTGTATATGCAAATTGGGCAATTAATTTTTCATGATTTATATAAATCTGCATCACCTACTTCCAAAGATGAAAATATGTTGGAGAAAGCGATAAACCAGTTAAAGTTGGAGAAAGAAAACTCTAGAGCTCTTAGTACCCAAAATGAAGAGTCGAAAAAGATAATTGTAAAAAATGGTCTAAATCCAGAGGATAGGTCTGTAGTTCAGAAGTTACTACAAAGTGCTGATATAGAGATTCAAACACAAAAGAAAAAGTTGAAGTTGCCTTCAACAGAACATCCCATGGCTTTAGGGGTAGCAAGAGTTGAGAATGAAAAATAATTACTGGTCCAAGAACGTTTACAAAGGGATGAGGAGATAGTGAAGATGAAGGAAATGAATATCTCTTTACAGCAAAATATTGATTCACATGTATGCACAATTATGGTTGCAACAAATTCAGATGATCCTTCTGAGACGTTAACTCAAGTTAGGACTGAGTTGAAGAAGAAGCAGATAGATTTAGACAATGATGTGAAAATCATTAAAGAAATTGAGCAAGAGTTGTTTATGACAAAGGAGACTGCAGAGAAATATAGAAGGGACTTCTAGGCTACTCGACAAGAAATCAAAGAATTGAAGGAAAAAGTGAAAGGAAATATGTCCCTAGTACAAGCAATAGAAATGTTGCGGAATGGCATAATCAATACTGTAAAAATTGTCTAGCAATTCCTAAGTATCATTGAAAAGGAAAAGATCATTGTCAGAGAGTTAGAAGAAGTCATCCTCAGTAATAAGTAGAAGTTGCATAATAGAGCCCAGTTTGCTAAGAAGTTAATTGAATTCTTAAACTCAAAGTCTACACAGACAGTGAAAGAGTTTGGGATAGAAGGCAGGACAATGCAGGTGATGGAGCTAAACAAAAAGACATTAAAAAATGCCAACGAGAAAGTAGCAGAGAAAAAATGATGGAGATCAAGGAAGCAGTGATGAGTTTTGATATTTATTTTGATAAAAGAACAAGGGTTGGTTTTCCATCCTGTTGGGATCAGTAAAACAATTTGTTATCCTAGTAACTATATGAAACATTACTGGTAGAATAAAAAAGTAAAATTAACTCTACACATGAAAAGATTGCAATCTTATAGGGAGCTACAATTGTAAACTATCTTCATAAATATTTTCAACTTGTCTGGATGATGAAGACTTTGTTTATCGAGAATTATACATACAACAGAATCACAGACTTCGGGATAGCACATGTTAAGTTTATAAATTCTCCAAGAACAAGTACATAGATCTGGAGGAAGACGACAAAATGGATGTCACCACAAGCTACTGCTATAGAAGAAGAACCCTCTACTGCTCCACAATATGAGATTGTTTGAGATGAAATGTTCACTTTTAGAAGTTGTTTATTTTCAAGCCATGTAATTTTTATATTTCAATGTAATGTCAAATAGGCATGTAGTTAGGAGGTTGACAGTTTTGATAATTGACTTTTTGAAACGTTTGTATAAATGTATCTCGGCAAGATGAAAAGGGGTTCCAAATTTTTGAAATACCTCAGAGAGTACCACTTTGTACTTTAATATTCACTTTAATTATAAAGAAAGATTTCAGTGATTCCAAAAAAAATTGGGGATGATTTGTTTTCCCTGTGTCATATTACATATGTATTTCTTCATTGAAAGAATTGAAGCAGTTTGTTCTTTATTTACAGGTAATGGTTATAATTCTCTATAAATTTAGAGGTTAAAAAGATCCCTAAAAATAGTGCTCTTCTTTCAAAGTTTCATTTCTAATCAAACACATTTTCCTCTAAGTTTATGATAAAAGTTTTTGTAGAGACAGCCATTTATTTTGTAGCGTTCACCAACACTTCTCACAAATTTCAATCCATTTGTATCCAACAGTTAAAGGCCATTCAAAGTTGTATTTCAAGTATTGAAGGTTAAAGGGTTTAAAATTTAATATTCTGGGGTTTGAAAAATGATGAGCCAGACAAATAATAAATCTTTAAATTTTAATAAATGTCTTGGGCACTAATTTCTACTCAACCAGGAATTGTCTCCCATGGTACAACATTTTTTTCATGCCATTGTCAGGGAATGGAAATCTGAAGTTATTTTTCCCTGGGTTCTACAAGATAATTTATTCAGTTGATGAGCGAGTAAAGTGGTTAGGCTAAGACTCTCATCAAAAAAATTCAAAACTGGCTCCAAAACAACCACACATGAGGTCGGACACCTCACAACAAAGAACTCCTGCCCTTTCTGATCCAAAAAGGTTGGTTTCCAAGAGAGTTTGTAAACTGAAATCACCAATAACCCTAGATCCCACTTTATCTACTCTTGGTACTAGTTCCACACAACCTTTTTATGCCTTTCACTCAAAAGAAGTAATAAGGAATTTTTATTTTTCTGAAGAAATCCTTTCCCCTTCTCAGACATCTTTTTCTGAACCAACTTTGGATGAAAATTCTTTCGAGTCAGTTTCATTTTATTTCTTTGAGTTTCAATAAATTAAAACAGTTGACCCTCCATCTACAAGTTCAGCTATTTCTATTGCGAATCAAGTAATTCCCATATCATCCTTGCATCCACAATCATTTGTCTTTCAAGCAGGTAACCCTTCTACAACTAATTTGAATTTAAATATGGTTATTCCTACTTTTTTGTTGCATAGATATTCCCCCTTGAATCTCCCTCAACCTATGAATCCAATGCCTCAAGATTACATTAAATTGTTACCTCGTTTCACAGGGGAATGTGAGGTAACTTCAAAGAATCATATTGCTACATTTTGTGCATTTGCTGAAAATTTAAATGTGGAATTTCTAGATGTGGTGATGAGATTTTTTGTTCAATCATTAGATGGAGAGGTCAAGAAGTGGTTCAAAACCCTTCCTGCAAATTCAATTAATATATGGGAAGAGTTGGAAAATGTGTTTACACAAAGGTGGGAAGAAAAGAAAGATCACGCCTATTTTCTAACATAATTTAATTCCATTAAAAGGAAGCTTGAATAACAAGTAGGTGAATTCATAAAAATATTTAATAAGCTATACAATAGTCTTCCTGGAGAAATTAAGCCTCTTCTTGCAGGAGCAAAAGTAGTATTTGTAATGCCCCACTTAAATCTTATCCTACAAATTTTGTTAATATTTACATTATCTAGAAATATTGAGAAACATTGGTCTAATATAAAATTCATGATTTCCATTATTCAAATTCCCCACTTACCTTCTCCAATTGAATATTAGGTAGGATATGGTCTCCTTCCATTATTTCATAATATATGTATTCATTTCACATTACCCAATGTACCCTCACATTTACTAAGGAGAAGACATGGTCCTCTCCATGTAATTACATCTCACATTCCCCAATGTACCCTCACATTTACTTGGGAGAAGACATAGTCCTCTCCATCTTATTATCAATATATATATATTCATTTCACATTCCCTAATGTACCCTCACATTTACCAAGGAGAAGATATGGTCCTTTCCATGTAATTACACCTCACATTCCCAAATGTACTTTTTAGATTTACTTGGGAGAAAACATGATCCTTTCCCATTAAATTCTCAATTTTATATTCATCTCACATTTCCAAATGTACTCCTAGCTTACTTGGGAGAAGAGAAGTCAACTGTAAGGATGGATGAGAAGTTAATGACATTAATGAGAGGTGGTTGAGATGGAGAAGGGAAGGAGGGTATAAAAAGGGAAGGGGGAAGGAAGAAAGGGGGAGGTTGGGTTCTTGCTTATGATTATGGGGGTTGGTTGTGATTGTTTGGACTTGTTATGATTTTGGGAGACCTTGGAAACCTATGGAGGTTTCTTGGGTTGAGAGGAGGAAAGTATTTTTATTTGGTTTTGCACATTCTTCTTGAGGACACACTATATCTGGTTGGACTTGGGCACGGAGGGCTAGGGAACCTGTGGAGGTTTCCTGGGCTAGGAATTTGTTTCCTAGTTGGCTGGGAGGTAAATCCGGTTGGGTCGGTGAGAAGGAGCGTTCAGCTGGAGCTATAAGACAAAGGTATCATCATCAACCGCGGAACAAGTATTTTTCCATGGACTACTCTTGTTAAATTGATATCAATGGAATGCTCACCTTAATTTATGTTGCTTATGATAAAATGATAAGATGTTAAATGTTTAAAGCTTTGTGAGAAGGTCAGCAAGCTCCTTTTATTACTTTTAAATCAACAAAAAAAATAGATCTGTTAGTGTATAATAGATTGAGGCTCTAATAATAGGAATTTGGTTCTTACAACAGAAGATTGGAACGCAGGCTAAGGCACTAGAGATTGCCATGAAATTGGAAGCCTCACCTATTCAGGATACGTATTTGGGAGTGCAGTAGATTCAGTCACAGTTGGCTAGCCTGTATATGGAGTTGCAGAGCCTCAAGAAGGGAAAAAAAGTCCAAAATGAGGTCTGAACGGAAGTATGGTGTTTGAAATGTAATGGCCATGGTCACGATAAGGATCATTGAATAGTGTATCACAATTACCTAGTTGGCTGAGGTCTTGTTCCCTTGAAGCCTGAGAATATCGTCGGGACAAGTATTGTGTGGTATCGTGGTGCATTATTTGTTAGATTACAAGAAAACACATGACCGACAATTGTCATTTGCTACAGAAGTTTGTGTAGACTCCCTAGCATTTGTTCCACAATTTCTGTGAGTCTATGGGTCATGACGAGCGCAATTGCCAAAGTTATGAATTGATGATGGACAGAACACCAACACATAGAGTACAGATGGAGGCTTGTCCTCATAATCAAGGTGCAACTGCAACACGCAAATGATTTCAGAATCGAGGAAGGGAGTGAGGAGGAGGGGCTGGAAGAAGTCGTGACCAGATCATTTGTTATAATTGTGGAAAACTAGGTCATTTTGCGCGAGATTGTCGGAAACCAACCATTAGGGGAATTTTGAGGTCTAAAATAGGCCCCCTAAGGAAATTATAAAATAATAGTGGAAATAATAAAATAAGATTAGATTACATCATCATTTTAGAGGAGGAACAAAAAAAAAAAAGAAGAAGAAAGAAAAAGAGTATTTTTTCAACTCGTATTTTCAACTTATCTCCCTATGAATTTACTCAAATTCCAAATGGAAACACTCATTGGATGCAGAATTTGATTCCTCAACCAAGGAGTACACATGTAGCATACTTTCGATGGACCCTGCTACATGAAAAGTGAGAAATACATGAAAAAACGTGATTACAATAACATTTTTAATGTATTTCTCATTTTTCATATAATAGGGTCCATCAAAAGCATGCAACATGGGGACTTCTTGGATGAGGAATTAAATTTTGCATCCAACGAGTACTCCCGCTCAAATTTTGAGTAAAACTTTAGGGAGATAAGTTAAAAATACAAGTTGAAAAAGTAGTTTTATTATTTTATTATTTTTTAATCTTTTTACTTTTTTACTCCAAAAATGGTGAATCATCTCCCATGGTTGACATCGCCATCTTGAATCCTATTGGATCTTATAAAGTTTATTTTTGTTGTGCATTTTTCTTAGGAAACCCATTTTAGACTTCAAAAATCCCCTAATGACACCCCTCATGTCAATATTGTCGACAGTGTGATCATATCATAGAAGATTGTCTCGTGCTCATCACAAAGACGCAAGAAAACAAGACTTAGACTCAACAGCCTACTCAAAACATCAAGATGATGAGGTCAAAACCGCACGAAGAGGATCCTAGTGTTAATATCGTCACACAACATGGCATAGCTATCGCGAAGGATAAGGGAAAGCAACTAGAGGAAAACGTATGGGTTCACAAGGCTGCTGACAAGGAGGTTGGATTCGATGTAAAAGTAAATGAAACGTTTATGGAAAGAAAAAGGAGCTTCACGAATGCAGAAGCTTCTACATCAAGGACTCAAGGTACGTGCATGGGGAAGCCTGAAGAAGTCAGTACTATGCAGGAGGCAGACCCCTCATTATTAACATCATTTTTACAAACCTGCATGAAGCTCCTAAGGGATAAGAAGATAGTAGAAGGACTGCAAGAATTGATAGATAACTGCACTGGAAAAAATAAGCCACTATCAGAACAACGCGCAATACATAAGGTGGACAAAAGTAATAAAATGACTAGTGGCGAAATGAGATTGACTACCCATATTGGAGAATTCGAAATTGACTACGTCATTCTTGATTTGAGGTCTGATGCAAATGTTCTGCCGAAGCAAACCTGGGAAAGAATGGGAAGACCAGCGCTACAGTGATACCTGATCCAATTGAAAATGGTAAATCAACAAAAGATTATTCATATGGGGCGCCTATATGGGGTGACTGTGGATATTGAAGGGGTGCATGCCATAACCGATTTTGAAGTGACCGAAATAGTGGACGACAGTAATGCATATCCAGCACTGCTTGGGATTGATTGGGCATTTGATATGAACACAATCATCAACCTTAAGAAGCACAATATCACATTTGAAAATAGGGAACTAAGGCTTATTGTTCCATTGGACCTAGCTGAGGGTGTGTGATATATTGAACCAGTGCGCGATTATGATGAGGAGGACGATAGTGAGAAAATCTATAAGCTTTCTACACGAGATGAAGATTAGATCAACCCTACGGCGGATGGGCAGATTACGTGGGAGAATGACAACTCCTGCAATTTGGATTCAGATGAGGAGTTTGAACATTGGCAAAACAGGTTGCATGAGGTCTTGTCGCTACGATGCAACATGTTCACAAAGTCACTTCGATGTATATCCACTGAGATGGTGGGGTGCGCATAAGAACAACTTCGCAAATTGGAGGGAATATCGGCGGATGATGAAGTTGCGATTTGGGTATGCCAATACCCACATTACAGAGAAATATATAGGGAAGGACAATTCGCGCGAGCATCTAGCTCGATGGACGAAAGCATGGGGAGAAGAACCACAACTTGAATGGGTTCATATATTCTGCTATACTTTGGATACGATTCCAATGAATTGATATCTGGAAACAAAGCTGTGACATGGAACCGCAGAATGGGATGTTCTCAAGGAAAGTTTTCTGCTCACTTTTAGCTTTCAAGATGGACTTGAGTGTATCGATGAAGCATTACAGGGGATCAAAGATGTAATATTCATAATGCCCAAAGACCCTGTTGTATGGGTAAAACCAGATTGGAGTACACAACGATGTCATGCGCTCGAATGCTACAATGTGACCACTGAGGAAGACGAAGAAGATCCTAGGAAAATCAACATTCCTGAGTTGGAAGAACAATGCGAAGTCGTAGGGCCTAAGGCGGAAGTTCCTGATATTTCAGAACCCTTGAAGACCAAACAGGTGAATATTGGATCGGAAGCGCAACCAAAGTTTGCAAACATAGGAGGCTATTGGGATGAAGATACAGTGGAAAAAGTCGCAGAGCTACTACAGGAGTATCAGGGATTGTTTTCCACCAAGTTCTCTGATTTGAAGATCACTCTAAATCTAGATGCGAAGCCAGTAAAGCAGCGCCCCTACCAGTTGAATCCTAAGTATAAGGAAAAAATGCACGAATAATTAAATAAGATGCTTGCGGTCGAGATTATTGAACCTATCAAGG
This sequence comes from Pinus taeda, assembly GCA_000404065.3. NCBI lineage: Eukaryota > Viridiplantae > Streptophyta > Pinopsida > Pinales > Pinaceae > Pinus > Pinus taeda. The sequence goes on along the minus strand of APFE030473041.1, from coordinate 19,426 downwards.
AATCCGACTAGGTTATTCCTATGGTGGTTTAGGAAAAGAAGACACAGGGTGAGATTTGGATATGCTTAAACTTAAGGAAGTTGAATGACACTTGTGTCCACGATCCATTTCCTACGCCATTCACAAACGAAGTACTGGAAAATGTTGGAGGTCATGAAACTTATTCGTTTATTGATGGGTTCTTAGGGTATCATCAGATCAAGATCGCGCCGAAGGATTGGAGTAAGACCACCATCGCGACTGAACGAGGCTATTTTTAGTATACAATTATGCCTTTCGGACTTAAGAATGCCCCTGCAATATTCTCTAGGGTGGTAGTTGCGTCTTTCAAAGAGTTTATTCACAAGTTTTTGAAGGTTTACTTCGATGATTGGACAATGTTTGGGTTAGTAAAAAGACATGTTGCTAGTCTTAACCTCATGTTAGATACTTATTGTAAGTATCAGATATCCCTTAATTTGAAGAAATGCATATTCTTCATACCATATGGATATTGTTGGGCCATCTAGTCTGTAAGCAGGGGTTGATGGTAGACCCTGCCAAAATTGCGGTGATTATTAATCTAGAGCCTCCAAAGAATGTCAAACAATTGCGCGTGACGTTGGGCCACACAAGGTATTACAGAAATTTCATCAAAGCATATGCGCAGATCACAACGCCCATTGGAAAAATTGATGAGCAAAGATGTGACGTTTTGTTAGGACGATAATTGCGATAAAATTTTGGATGTTTTGAAGGAAAAAATGGTCATCTCACCCATTTTAGTGTTCCCCGACTGGAAGGAGTTCCATGTACATGTAGATGCATCCTACATAGCACTAGGAGTTGTGTTGACCCAACCAGACGAAGGTGATATCGACCATCCGATAGCGTTTACGAGTAGAAAGTTATTGAAGGCAGAAAAGAATTATTCAACCACTGAGGGCGAAGGACTAGCAATGGTGTATGCACTGCAGAAATTCAGGGACTACTTGTTGGGCGTGCACTTCAAGATGTACACAGAGCATTGTGCTTTGAAGTAGCTGGTCAACAAGCTTGTGTTGGGAGGGGAATATGTAGAGGGTTGCTGCTCTTTCAAGAATATGATTTGAGGTAATTATGAAGCCATGGTGACTGAACGCTGGACCAAATCACCTCTCGCGGATTGAGAATGGTGATGAACCTACGAATTTGGAGGAAGGATACCCTGATGCACAACTCTTTTTTGTGCGCGTTACGGACGACCATTTTGCTGATATAATCTAGTTCTTATCTACGGGTACAACCTCTGAAGGGTATTCCACGCAGCAAAAGAAAGAGTTGGTGGTTTGGGCTGCAAATTTCTCTAATATCACCAAACATTTATATAAAATGAGATCCGATGAAATATTGCGTAGGTATGTCCCGAAGTATGAACGATAAAGTATCCTCGCTAAAGCGCATGGAGGGGTTGCGGGAGGACATTATGCAGGAAGAGCAATTGTGCAGAGGGTTCTATGAGCAAGACCATGGTGGCTGACTATGCAAAAGGATCCAACGTCTATTGCAGGGCATATGATGTCTGTCAAAGAACAGGGAGACTATCGCGAAGGGATGAATTTCCCTTGAACCCACAAGTGCCATTACAAGTGTTTGATAAATGGGTGATAGACTTCGTGGGACCAATTCAGCGACTAGAAAAGAAAACGGGAGCCAGATATATCATTACACAGACTGAATATTTAACTAGGTAGGCTGAGACAGCCTATAAAGGATTGTAGCACAATAACAACTACAAAGTTTATTTTTGAATATATCCTGTCTCGGTTCCGCCACCCTAAGATCTTGATGAGCGATAGAGGTTCGTACTTCTTAAATGAAACACTTTTTTCTTTGCTCAAAGAATTCCAGATGTATCACCAGAAGAGTATGCTGTATCATCCTCAAGCAAATGACACAATGGAAGCATTTAACAACACCCTGGAGAACACCTTAACGAAGATTTGCAATGCGAAGCGAAATGATTGGGATGTGCGCATACCATTTGTCCTATGGGCGTCTAGGACTATCTGCAAAAAGTTGACAGGACAAACATCGTTCAGAGTAGTTTATGGACAAGAAGTTGTAATGTCGATGGAATACATAGTGTCAAGTTTGTGGATCATTGTAGTTATAGACATGGTCAATCGAGATACCATGGAGGAACATCTTGCACAGCGAGTTGAGTTGGAGGAAGATCGATTATTGGCAGGTTTTCATCAGCATGTGCAGAAGAATCACGAAAAGGCTTGGCATGATCGTCATATCAAACAACACACCTTTAAGAATGGAGATTTGGTATTACTATATGACAGTATGTTCACGAAGTTTCCGGGGAAGTTCCAAATGCATTGGTTAGGGCCATATATCATTAGGGAGATTACGGATGGAGGCGCAGTTCAGCTCGCGAAGCTGAATGGGGAGCTGTTTTCGGGAAAAGTCAATGGGATTCAGTTAAAGTTGTATAGGAGTGATCTCGCCCTTGCGCAATGACTATATGGATGTGGGATAGTCTTAGTGCTCCAGACAGTTGTAAGGGAGCGTGAGACTATAAACGACACTGCCAAAATGAAGGTTGGGCGAAGCGAAGGGGTTGTGCAACGAAGGCAACGCGTAGAGGAGAGATGCGACGAAGGAGATGTGCTAGGATGGTGGGTCCCGTGCAGCCTGACCAGAAAAAGCACTGTAGCTAACTGGAAGGCAATTTTCTCGTTAAAAGGAGCAGAGGAAGAGCATTTATGGAGCATATCTTTAGAAATCGGCCGGAGGGAACAGATGGATTTAAATTCAAATTGAACTATAAATATGGCATCCTGCTCCACATTTGAACACTTTGCTTCTTGAGAATTTGCCTTAACCTTTTGTGCCTGAGTTTGCGCCAAGAGAAGTGTTGTACGTCTGACGAAGATTACGAAAGAATTAAGGAGCATATTTCACAGCCGAGATTCGCAAATTTAACTAATTGGCAGCGCGAGATATTCATTGAGAAAATGATTGCAACTCGCCCTGAGAGGAAGCCAACCCAACCTGTACCTACGAGGTTGCCTACTACAACGCCTAGGTCGCCACGGCCTAAGCTATATGCTTCCACGTCATGAGATAAGAAGCATAAGAAGCCTCAGCAAGCACCAATGCGACAATCACCACGTAAAAATCTGACAAAAATTTGCCAGAAGGGAAAGATAGATAGGTCTAAACAGCCGACGGAGCCCCTGGCCCATGAGGAAGAATTGCACAAAGGAATAGAGGAGATTGATACAGAGGAAGCTGAGCCAATAACTCGGGCTACCGCCATATATACCACCACGAAAATCCACGGCTAAAGTGCCTTAAGACCCGAATTCAGCGAAGTTCATGGTCTCCACACCTTTGCTGCCAGAGAATGTGTTGTTTGAGGGCAATTTGCTGGCCCGGATACCATACTTGAAAATGGAGGATTAGGCCCTGGGGGACCATGTGAAGTTCCCACAGTTGGCACAGAGCAAGTACCTGAAGAAGGTATACTATGAAGAGTCAAACATCACGTGGCTTGAACCGATGAAATGGGTCGCTGGAGTTGGGTATGTAGGGCTTCTAAATATGTTATGGGTGCTCCATTTTAGTCACACCACTATTAATACAGTTTGTGTGCGCCAATTGTTGACATTGGCGCACAATGGGTGCCTCTAGTTGGGAGGGTCCATCCGGATCACTGACACGTTGGTCCACATTATAACCTTGTTTCCTTACCAAGGATTGGACCCTGCGAAGGCTTTCGTAGGAAAGTCGCAGGAGAAGAAGTTGGTAGATCAAATGAAGAGCGACTTCACGCTGTTGAAGAAGTCGCGAGGATATGCTATAAGTTCCATATCTGATAGCGCGGTGCAATTCGCTGGACAAATCTTGGCTGACAAGATCATGAGGAACCGCTGCACTGATGAAGTGTCGGCGCCAGTAGTCTCTTTGGCTACGAAGTGCGCCAAAGGAGTTCCAGTATAATTGGGCTCAATATTTGCGTCATGAATTTTTGGAGGACTGCAGAGAAGCCCAGGATGAGGGCAAGGCGTTCCACTACACATGGTTGTTGTTGTTGTTGATCGCGTTGGTGGCCTGGAGGATGCCCGAAGAGAGTCAGTTCCCTTAATAGGACTCAAATCTACCTGAGGCCGCGAAGTTCGCTTCACTGTGGGGGACTAAAGACCCCGACCCGAGTGTGTCATGGAGACGAAGATCTTCTAGGTGTTATTTGAGTCAGAACTGAGAATGGTGGTTAACCAACAGCCACGGTTATCACCAAGTTTGCATGCGCAGTACCTCAATGTCACAGAGTTCAAGGCAGATTTCCATAATCTGCACATCCACGCAAAGAAAGATGCCAAGGGCACATGGCACAAGTTGCCATACTTAGTCGTCAAGAACGATATTTTAGGGGTTGTGAGTAAGTGGCCATGTGAGTGGCTCACCCCCTCTAATGCCGATGCGGGAACTAGTAAGGCTACTGAAGGTGAAGCAACGCAGACCACAACAACGACATCCACTGAAAAGAAGAAGAAAGCACAAAAGGCTTCTGCTAAAGAGAAGGTCGCGACAAAAGAAAAGGTTGCACGACAGAAAGAAGCTGCTACAAAGGAGAAAGAAGTTGTTGCCAAGGAAAAAGAAGCAACAAAAGAAAAGACTACGTCGCAGGCTACCATTGACCTCAGCGAGTCAGAAACAAAGTGCACAAATGTGGAGGAAGAGACAGAGAAGAGGAAGGGGGCGCAGGCTTGGAGTCCCCCTTCATTCTTCAAGAAAAGGTAGAAAAGGAGTTTGACAGGGTCGCGCAAAACGCAGAAATCAGACAGGACGGCCCCTGCGATGCCCTTGGTCCTCACGGAGGGGGACTTCGACGAAATTGGTGATGTGATCCGCGATGCCATGGAGAATATTTGGGACCACATCGAAGAACAGTACCAACAAACGCTCGTAAGGTGTAGTAGGGCCCGCAGGAATTGTAGGTTCAAACAAGTATTATTCAAACGAGCGTGGGACAGGTGAGCCTGACACAAGCGAGCGAATCAAACTTAGAAATAGAACTCACCATAGACCTCCGCACAGTGCAATTACCAGAGAGATTCGTGCGCGTCGATTCAGTAGAAGGCAAGGCACACCTCTTACACATGAAGGACTTGAGTATGAATCTGGCAACGCTTCCTATTCAGACTCTGCACGAGTTGCATCAAGCGGTGTTAGATGAGCTCAAAATTTGGGAATAACATGCAATGTTGATCATCAACAAGGTCAAAACCAACAATCAATAGATGTTCGAAGAAAAGGTGCATGCCCTTAAGGAAAGGGAGGAAGTAATGGTGCGAAGTCAGTGGCTTGAAGACGCAATAGCGCAGGCCTATAGTGAGCTTCCCGAGCTCTGGATTCTAACAAAAACGACCCCTGCGGAGAAGATTCAGAAGCTAGTTGTTGACGTAAAGGAGTCGAAGGAAGAAATTGGCAAAGTTAGATTTGAGTTGCAACTGCAAATCTCTGAGCTCCAACTCAAGCTGCAACCAACCACTCTTCCCGAAGTCAAACAGTAGCACGAGGTTGCTATTAAGGAAGAAATGGCTACCTTAGAAGTTGCAGTCAAGGGCTACACACAATTTTTTGAACAGGCCATGGAACTATGGACCTCACTGCAGGAGGATCCAACTCTGCAGAAGATTGAAGTTGATATCTGGGAAACGCAGAGGCAGTTCGATGAGATTAGGACTACAGCGCAAACCTTAGCACCTGTGCAAAGGTTCACCAAATCACAGGAAGGTAAGACCGATGAGCTATGTTGCAAGGAACAAATCATATCTTCAAGGACACAACCCTGGGCGAACGAGGGTAGTCAACTAACACTATCAGTACAAAGCAAGTTGAAGGCAGTGCAACAAACGCAGAGGACCGTGGGCCTTGCAGTCGAAGGCATAACCATAGAAAAATTGGTTGAAGAAGTCTGTCAGGCTGTTGCGCAGGGGACAATATACCTGCGAGTGTTAAAGATTGAATTCAGTGAGTTGTAGGTGAAGATCGAGGCACCATCAACAAAGTGACTCGAGGACAAGTCACGACTTTGTGTTGGGGGCCTATTGGGACAAGGTTCCCTGGCGTCAACTTTGTAATAGTTCTTGTTATTTTTGTAAAGCCTCCGCATTTTGACGAGCAAAGCACAAAGGTCATTAGAAGTGAAAGGGCCTTTAGGAAGGTCAAAGCCCCTTAGTGTGTTAGGAGTTAAGTTGTTTTATGACCCGCCCATGGTTCACAAACCATGGTATTGTAAAGAAAGTTGGTATCATAGAGTGTTATAGGAGATAATCAGTGAATGTAATATCTATGTATGGGCAAGTGATCTAAGTCAAAAGAGTATGTTTTCTGTACTTAGGCAAAGTGGAAGGCCCCTGCAGTGTTGTGTGCGGGCCCCTGCAGCTGAGTGCGTGGGAAAGAAAGAGTCTATAACATAAGATTTGAAGTTAATAAAGGCTATTTTGGAGTAATATTTGTGTATCTGTGCCTTCATGTTTTCCACATTTATCATAAGAAACACTTAATAGATGCGAGAAAGTGGTAGACCTGTTAGTTTACTTGATGTTATGGATGTTGAAAGCAACTGGCACAGAGTTAGAATCCGTTTTTGGTAAATTACTATAATTTATGTGTTTCAAGGGTTAGGGTCACGAAGGTTGGAATAAAGCCCTAGAAGTAGCAAAAACCCATCACACGAACCTCTGGGTGCAGAAACCTGGTTCTGTCATCCCCCAATACTGCCTTGGGTGAGATTGCAACCTACGTTACACGAGTTATTTCTGAAAGGGCCGGTAGTGTAGGGTTTTGTTGGTTGGAGCAACTAACTTTGTACCTGGGTCCAGACGCCCTCAAGCCAACACTAACACTTTGGATAGGAGTGGATCTCTCTGTGTTAGGTCCCTATATTATTAGTGTACCCCCTTATTGTTATTGTTGTGCCCATGTAGCCCCCCATATTGTTATTGTTGTATTCCATAGAAGTCCACTATTGTTATTGTTGTGCCCTTACATTATTATTGTTATATTGTGATCCCGTACACCCCTATATATACAAAGGAGGTATTGTCATTTGTATCAATCAATAATTGTTCATTTATGTATTGTAAATAAGGTTCCCCCTTCAAAGAGGATAATTTTTAAGTCGTTGATCTATCTATTTATGAGTTGGTTACATAACATTTGGTATCAGAGCATCCTGAATTTTATATAGAAACATCCATAACTACTCAAGCGTTGAAGATAACACTTTTTCTAAGCAAAGGGTCATATCGGGTCCCTATATTACTAATGTATCCCCTTTATTGTTATTGTTGTATCTCATAGAAACTCACTATTGTTATTATTATGTATATACATTATTATTGTTATGTACGCTTTTATTATATTGTGACCCCTTAAACCCCATATATACAAAGGTCTTGTCATGTGTATCATCCAAAAATTGTTCATTTATGTAATGTAAAGGAGATAAAGTTCCAAGTCGTTGATCTACTATTTGTGAGTTGGTTGCATAACACTCTGATTCAACTCCCTCACGTGTATTTATGAGTTTCTTTGTCCTAGCAATGAAAGTGGTGAATGGCCACACATAAATGCTATCAATGACATATTTTCATCTATTTGACTTAACCATCCCACTCTTACTAGCATTATCACCTTGACTTGTATTTCACTTTCATTACATGAATCAAAAGGACGACTCTATAAGCACCTATTGAGGAATTGTGTCCCAGTTGGGATTTGCCCAAATAGGGTGTTTGATGAAACATCTGGAACACTCAACTCATGTAATTTAAAAAGCTCCTCAAAAATTGGTCCGCTCAAACTTTATGGGCCGAATCCAACTACTCCAAAGTAGACATTTGACTAAGAGTTGCAGGTATTCTCCCTTTCAATTGATTCCAAGATAAATACAACAACCGCAGATGGCTCATACAAAATATGCTTGTGGGGATTTTCCTAGTAAGATTAGTGTGAGACAAATCAAATATAGTGTTTGTAGGAAAAAGATATGACAACATATACTCATATGACCTAGAAGTTGTGACTGTCAAGCCTTTATTGTTCATCCATTACACTTGCAAGATTCCATTGTTGCCAAAGTAGGGATATGTAATCTTTTCATATTAATTTGACATCCTTGTTGTAAATTAACAATTTGCTTATGGAAAATGTTAAGCACATTGAAAACCTATCAATTTGTCAATTTGCAAGCAAGACTTAAAAGGAGTTCTTTCTTAAGTATCTGTTTTATCTTTGGGTGGATTATGGTATTGATAAACTTTGAAGCCAAAGACACATTTTATTTTGCAAATATTGGCATCACAAAATATACATGTTGCACAAGTTTTTGGAATGCAAAACTTAATTTGCAAGCAAGACTTAAAAGAAGTTCTTTCTTAAGTATCTGTTTTATCTTCGGGTGGATTATGGTATTGATCAACTTTGAAGCCAAAGACACATTTTATTTTGCAAATATTGGCATCACAAAATATAAATGTTGCACAAGTTTTTGGAATGCAAAACTTCACCATTGCACCTTTCAAACTATAGCTACTTGCTTCAACCAACAACCTTCATTAATGCAACTCTTCTATATGCATCGCCTTACGGCTTTCCCTTTTTAACATGAGATGCAATTGCTAGTTATAAAAAAAATTTCATAAGTAATTTAAACATATATACATCTAATAAAAAACAAGCAGCAAGATTCTTAACCATGGAGATTCACCTCACTTTACCATGGAAATTTTTAATACCATGAACCAATACCCTAGGTTACTAGCACCACATGCCCAAAAAACCATCACTCATATTCATATTGCACATGTTCATATAACATTTTTTTAATTGATTAATTTAATTAAAAAAAAAAAGAAATAACATTTTACAAATAACTCAATTTTAAATACACATGATTATTATTATAAATATTTTACAATATTATGTGGAGGTTAAAACCTACCATCATTAAATTATAATTATAAAAACTCTATTCTAAAATAAACACACGTATCAACATAATATATTATGTAATAAAATTAAAATAAGAAAATACCACTAACATTTTAACATTTACACAACTTTACTAAAAACATGTGGTGCTTTATAAATCAAATAACCCAAGAGTGTTTTTGACCCGGCACAATTTCAAAATCAGCAGACAAATGGAGGGGAACAGGTTTTTGGACGGTTTTCCAAATGCGGTGCAGGACAACAATGCTTTAGAGAGATGTCATACCCTTGAATAAAGACCTTTGGCATGCAAAAAGAATATATAAGACGATGAAAATACGCTAACAAAAAGAACTACAAGTTTTGATGACGAGGTTTACATAGATGCCACACCTTTCAGCCTAAAACCAATGTGTAAGAAGATGACAAGACGCTAACCAAAAGGAACTAGCATGAATGAAGATCATAGCTTTCACTCAAAATAAATAGTGATCAGTAAGGATAGTCATGTGGCATAAATAGTGATCAGTAAGGATATTCAAGTGGCACATCAAATTTATGACACATACATCATAGATTACAACTGGATGGTCAAAATCCTCTCCATTTATGACTACAGAAACAGCTATAGGGGGTAATCTTTTGTAAGTTAGAAGCTGTAAACCTCTTCGACTATCCGATTTTTTTTGTTTTTATCATTTTTCTTTGTTGTTTTTCTTGAATATAGACCTGGCAATTCAAGCTAGAAGCCAATGGATGACTGTATAAAATTAGGGAGTTCTGTAAGTCATTTTGATGAAAAAGAAGCAGAGCTATTGAATTATGGAAGTGAAAGGCACATAATTATGTATATTTTGATTTCCATTTGAAATATGAATGAGTGTTTTTTTCTTTCTTTCTTGGGGAAAAGCCAAATAATAACACAACTACTCATTTAACACATGAATAAATATTCCTAAAAAATTCTATGTATAGACAATTCACAAGTTTTTTCGTTGACACAGGTTGATAATTTGGTCCTAGGTTACATGGTACAGGTTTGAGCTCAGGTTCAGCAATGATTAAGTTTGATTCAGTTTGAATTTTCCAATAAAATTTGGATGAGGTTCAGCTAAATATGTTTTTTCAAATGAAATACAACATAAAAAAATAAGAAATAACATCAATGAACACATGCAAATAGAAATTTTGATTAATAAATACAAAATATATATGAAAAAATGGCTATACTGACACACAGCAGACAAGCATGATGGTGTTCCAAAATTTGATAATCGTGCCATGGATCCCAATTTTTAAACAAATTTTAAAACCATAAATCAGACCTGAAATCATTTCTGATTTTTTTAATGAAATTTTTGATTCGGTTGGACGAGGTTCTTCTTTTAGGTTCAGGAACCTGGAGAAAACTATTTTTTTTGGTTCATTGAATTTCAAACCTAAACCTTCAGATTCGGCACAAATCCTGTTACTTAGAACCAATTTACTTTTGCAGAGATTAAGGGTTTTGCTCACAAGATAAGTAAACCCACGAAGGCCACCCAAACTCTGTTTAAAAAACTAGCAAGTTGCATCTATAAATGCAAGGGTTCAACCATGGAGAACAAAAGATGTCGTGATTAACAACAAATCAATATCTGTTATTTGTTTTTTTATGCTGTGCAAAAAATCTTATTATGCAATTTAAAAACCAAAGATGGTAATGCGCTGTAAGAAGGTGATGTGTTGTAAGTGAGAAGCTAAAAATTTCTTCGATTCTCCAGATGTTTTGTTTCTATGGTTTTTTACTAGTTAATTTGTTGAATATATACCTGGCAGTTTAAGTTAGATGTCAATGCATGAATGTATAAAGCAAGGAGTTCTGTCGGTCATTTTGCTGAAATAGAAGCACAGCGATTAACTATTGATAGTGCTGGAAAGACAATTATGTATATTTTGAATTCTGTATCAAAAATATAGATTTTTTTCTTGGAAAAAAACGCATACAATTGGACTACTCATCTAACACTGAAGAAATTCCCCAACTATTTCAACTATAGATAATTCACAAGACTCTTATCAAGTTGGTAAACGTCACTTGGATGTAATATGGATGGTTAGAGAGGAGAAATGTTATCCTTCCCGCGCAAGTTTAATATGTTCTGCTTTTTGTCAGCCCAGCCAATTTTATTGAGACCATAAAAATATCTTAACCTTGCCTGTGATCTGGAAGGTGTGATGCTTGATTACTTGGGGATAAAGAATTAAGATAAGGTTTTGCTCACAAGAAGGCAACCTAAACTCTGTTCAAGAAATGTAACCATTTGCATAAGGAGGCAACCCAAACTCTGTTCAGAAAAAATAACCATTTGCATATGAAAACTAACCAGTTGCATATAAAAAAGCAAAGACTTCGACCATTGGAGAACAAAAATGTTATTTAACAACAAGTTACAATCGGTTATTTGCTCTTTATGCTTACAAAAATGCTGATTATTGAATTAAAGTAAACGGAGAACAGGAAAGATGGTGTTGTACCTCGAAATGAAAAGAAAGCAATACTGTCAAATCATTCATATTTTCTAATATGCTTTTCAAAAATGTTACTGGCAGCTGTATAACTTTAATATTGCAAACACGTTTTTTGGACTCTTCTCGCGCTAAGGGAAGCCGTAGAAATTATGAATTGGAGCATTTTCACTCTGTAAAACTCCTTTACCAGGACTGCACAGGAAAAGTCAGATTGAAGCTTCTGACGAACTATGGCAGCTTTCCTTAATCTTTTCCACAGAGAAAAACTCACACAATGTCTCCTTGCCAAGAACCAACTTTCCAGCTTTCCCTTTGCGGTAAATGTCCTGGAGAACTGAGGAGAATTTGGCATTTGAATTAACATATTCTTCCAAGAAACGCTTTTCTGTCAACTGAATAATTACCGGAAAACACCTTTCTCTTTTCGACACTTGCAATTGTTTGAACTTCATTGCCTCCAGCACTATATACCGAGGAATCATCCTTCTCTCTAAGCTGTTTGCAAACAGATCTGGGAATTTAACAATATCAGTCAATTCAAGTCTCACAGTCTTGACCAAAAAATCCACGTTACGCTTCAGTTTTTCCTCCGAAAGCGCTAGAACCATTGGCCGCCGTCTTACTAAATACAAAATTTGTTGTTCAGAAAAACCTAGGCTGCTCAAATACTGCCGTTTTCGATCTAGTTTCTCTTTCGCTAATCCGAAATATGCACGCAGAGCAATTCTAAACATCTTTGATCCCTTTTTAAACCCTATATCCTCGACCTGTTTAAACACCTCCATAACTTTTTCCTCTGAAGCCGTGAGCAAGTGAGGAACCCATGCCAAAATATCTGACAAAGCTTCCCCCTCGACCCCCAATTTCTGCAAAAGTGAAATCGAAGACCTAAGCTTCTGTTCACCGAGATTAAATATTCGTGCATTAGTAGATAAGAGTTTGGAGAGATGCTCTTCCTTCATGAAAGTCCTTAGGAGGTTGAGCTTAGACTGTATGTTTCTTTCAGCTCTGCGAAACAAAAAGCTAGGGTTGTAAAGGACCAACCTTCGAATCTGGGCAGGGCTGGTCAAGCCACAGCCATTTAACAACTCCACAACTTTTTCCATATTCTGACTTGATTTTGCACGAAGCAATGTATTCGTATGTCTAAAGGCTTTAGCAATTTCTTCCGGTGTCAAACCGCATTTATCGATGAGAAATTGAGTGGCGACACCCCTGCTGTCTGGGGTTTTAGATGGCGTTGCTATTTGAGTGCATATATTAGCGAATTTAAAGTGGGGTTCTGCAGTGAAGGCAGGAAAGCGTAGGAAAGACATGGCCAGTGAAAATGGCGCATCGTTCTTTGCAAATCGTTTGCATATATTCTGAATAGACATGGTCTCCGTTCAATGAAAGGCAGAGAAAACTCAATGGCAGAGAGACCATTAACAGTTACCTGGAGAACGCCAGAGGAGTCGATCCCGGGTGCCTTAGGTGTATAAAACTCAGAGACTGGAGGAAGGATGCATGCTGCTTTGCCAAAATCTACAATACATACCACAACAAATTGACAGGGTTTCGTCACAGAAAATTACGCCTTTACTGACATTTAGAAGTATGAAAAATAGAATATATTCACTTGGTTTTATAATATTGCAAAGCTTGCATCGTAAGGTTTGTTGGAAGCTTTGTGCCGTATAAAGTCGTCCCTCAAGTAACTTGGAAGCTTTGTGCCGTATGAAGTCGTCCCCTAATTAACCAACGGAGTCGTTTGAGGAGGGCTAAAAATGGCTAGAATCTGGGCAAAAAAATTTCAAAAAATCTTGTAGAGAGAGTATTTGAATCTTGTTTTTGATGGTGGAAATAGATTCAGCACCATAAAACACATCTAGGACACCTAAAATTTTGAAGTTTAACAACTATAACTTATATTTACAAAAACCCTTGCCAAATTTTCTCTAAATATGACCGGAATTTCCATAATTTTCTGGGCAATTCCTCCGGCTAATTAGACTACGGCATTAACCAACTACCTCCCTGCTTCCACGATGTCTTCGTACACCAGGAAAATGGCAACGACATCTTTGTTGATCCTTGGGCATAACAGAGAGTACCATAATTGTATTATGTCTGCACTGAACTAAAGAGCCTTCGAGAAAAATAATTTCAAGCAATTTGTGCACCATGTAGTGTTGACATTTAATGGAATAGGTTGTAATTGGGTGCTATATATGATTCTTAACCCTCCTCACAGGGTCGGTGGGAATCGAGATCCTCTTGCAGAGTGTAGTCGTCAGTGACTGCGAGATAAAAACACCTCTCCTTAACAGCGAAACGTTCAGAAAGTATTTAGTGTTTCATGTTTAAAAGAATGCACTCGGCCATCCATGGATATTGAGTTGTGAATTAAATGTGGAGGCTCGAGAACGAGACTCTATCTAAGGTTGCTTGAGGCGCAGCAAGAGCGAAACTAAAGATTTTGTTCGTTAACGATTGATAAACTATGCAGAGGATGCATCAATTTGCAGGCATAGTTGTTTCAGTGTCAGTTTTATGAACATATTCCTTCATGAGAACGAGTAGTTCTCCAATGGCGTGAACATCTCAGGGAGGCGTGAACATGCAGGGAGCGTGAACACAGGTAACAGGTAGCATGAACATGTGGGCAAGTAGAGGACAGGGTTTCGTGAGCACAGTGGACAGGCAACGTGAACAATGTTTTGTGAGCACAAAAGTAGAGGTAGCGTGAGCACAGAGTAGTGGGGCAATTAACTTCTAAATAAGTAAACATTCAGAACATGGAAAACGCTCAGAAGAGCCAAGGCATAAAGAGCAAGGAAATTTCAGATTTTGTGGAAACAAATCATTTGGGTCAAGTCAAAATTGCTTCAACAAACAAAACAGGAAGGTGGATTTAGTTAAACACAAAGCAATATGAGGGCATTTTAAGGTGTGGGATTGCTCACCTTAAATGGGAACAAATGAGAAGAAAACCGATCAAAATCAAGAAAAAGAAAAAGAAAATAAATAAGAGAAACAAAAATAAGAAAGAATCAATCATTTACAATCTCACATCTACACCTTTTACTTGGTCATTAGATCTATATGTCCAATAACTGATAAGGGTCAGAACAACGCTGGAGATTTTGGAAGCCAGAGAACAAGAAAGAGACCACAAAATTTTAGAGATCACAGTTGCAAACCAATGTCTAATGGAAGACAATAGAATTTTAAAAGAACAAGTAACAATGTTACAAGAGGTTTTAGAGACAGGAAAACAAGAATGGCAAAACATGAAAGAACTAATAACAACAAACAGAGACGTGATAATTTCTAAACAAACTCAGGTAGATACATAGGTATCTCAGCAAACACACATTTCCAAAGAGAAGGCAAAAATGAACAGTGGGAAAGATAGTCCAAAAGAAATCAAAGCTAGAGTTGAAGACACTAATGTTACATAAAGACGGAGGAAGAAGAAGATGCAACTTATCGCAGAGTACAGGAAATAGAACAAAAAGAAAAACACGACAGAAAAAACAAACTTTATTATCAAGGGAATAAGAGATTATGGGAAGAATGAAAGTACTCTCAATTTGACAAAAACTTTCTGAAAGAAAAACTACATTGAAAAGGGCAAATTTTCCAAGCAAGAAGGGTTGGAAGGATATGTGAAGAGAGGCATCGACCCATAAAAGTCACCATGGCAAGCGTACAAGAAAAACGACATCTTTTGGGCAAAAAGAAACTCTTGAAAGGCTCATACTTCTTCCTCGATGAAGATCTAACCAAAAAAACAAGACGAGAGAAGGGATGAAGTGGAGAAAATTAGAGCAACAAGAAATGAAGGGAAAAGGGCATGGTTGTACAATGGGAAAGTCATTATTGCAGTGTTTGGACCTCCAGGCAAATCAGGGCAACAAGCTGACAGTAAAGAAAAACAGAGAATTTAATAATAGAGACGAAAACAACAAGAGCAACATGGACAAAAAGGGGTGAAGACTCAAATTTGAGCCTTATGTGCCAAACTGCATAGCAGTCAAATCCTACCCAGGTCTACCTAAGTTTAGTTTGTTGGAATTGTAGAGGTTACCCTTGGAGGAGGGAACCTGGGTTAGGGCCTATTGCGGAAGGTAGAGACATAATTTGTCTCACGGAAACTCATGAGCATGATGGTTGCAAAACCCCTGTGTTTGACAGTTATTTGAAGTTGACAGTTTGGAACAAGGTAGCAGAAACTGGCAAAGGGTATGGGGGAATACTAGTTTTAGTGAGAGAAAAAGAAGGTCGTCACATTCAGTTAATTAAAGAAGATGCAAATAAACAATATTTATGGTTGAAAATATCAAAGAATGAGAATCACATAAGAATTGCAGCATGCTATTTTGCCCCTAAAGTCTCAAAAACTTACCAAAATAAGGGGCTTGATAGCAAAGATCCATATGCAGCTTTAAAACAAGATACTTTCGTATACTCTCAGCAGGGAGAAGTTCTTTAGTGGGAGATTGTAATGCTAGAACAACAAATAATCAAGCTAGCATCCTTTGTTGCAAAGACGACAACAATCCTATTTGGCTCACTGAAGAGGAGAATCCCCAGCGGGTGAGGTGTTCAGAAGACGACAAAGTTAGCAATCATTTTGGAAATGAGTTGCTTACACTGTGTGGGACTTTCAACTTGATTATTTGCAATGGTCTAGATAGATGGAAAAGGTCTGGGAGCTTCATTTGCAACACATACAATGGGTCAAGTGTTCTTGACTATGTGATGTGTTCACAAAGCTTAATAGAAAAGATAGATGAAGTTAGTATTGGAGAGCATATTTGGGACTTAAAATCAGACCATAGCCCAGTTTTTATAAGGTTATCATGGTTAGAAGAAAGGCGGCATAGGAGGAAAACCCAATGCTCTCGACAATCACTATCAAGGGGAAAAATTCTTCTAACACGAGAAAATAGTACTATCTTCGAGACAATGATAGAGAGATTAATTTAGAAGGAGAAAACTGGTTTCAAATGCTTCAACAGTCATAAGTTAACAAATATAATCCAAAGTGCAAAAGAGAAGTGCAAAAGAGAAAAAAATAGGAAATCAGAATCAAATTGTTTTCCTGTAAATGCTTGGTTTGATGAGGAATACAAAATGGCAAGGAGAACCTTGAAAAAGGCAGGAAAAGAGAAGATGAATGTAAAGTTATATAAGGAGATACTAAAAAGGAAAAAAGATGAGTTCATGCAAACAAGAAGAGAAAAGTTAATATATTTAAGCAAGAATAATCCAAAGCTTTTCTGGTAGGAACTGCAACCAAGGAAAAGCAAATTGAAAATAATATTACAGCCAATCAATGGTTTGAATATGCAAGACAACTTTATGAGAAAAAATCTGAGGCGGAGTCCCCCCATGATCAACACAAATTCAAAGATCTTCACATTATAGGAGGTGGAGCTTGGAATTAAGAAGCTAAAAACAAGAAAGGCAAAGGACTTGGTTGAACTTCAAGTAGAGTATCTAAAATGGGGAATGAACGCTCTTGCACTGCACATCATGAAAATATTCAACAACATCATTCAGCAAAGATTCCCAAGAGACTGGACAACTAGCCTAGCAATACCCCTTTTTAAAAGTGGAGACATTAATAATCCATTCAACTATAGAACAATTATGATCAATCCTTTGTTTGCAAAGCTTTTCGACAGCATGGTAGAAGACAAAATTAGCAAGTGGGTAGTGTTGGATAGGTAAATCCCCTCTACGGATAGAGGCGATCCCTACTAGCTTAACAGGGGTCTAGCAACAATCAAACAATGCTACACCGCAGGTTCCTAGTTGTAATTAACAAGTGGGTGAGAATAACCTACTTGGATTCCAACGCTTGTTTGTCGAAGAGATACTCCTCTCGCTCCTTCGCTCCAGCCGATCACAATTCTCCGCTATCCGCGCGGACGAACACCTGCATAAGCAAAAGAGAGCAAACAAGAGCGTAAAATCTACTAACAACAACTATGTATCGGTCAGGAAAGATACAATTTGCATTAATCATTCATTGAACAAATGGAAATGGAACCATAAGAGTAGTCATCTATCTTTATTAACAAAAAGTAGAGTAAGGTACAACCGAGGTGCTGACGCTGCGTCCTTCCCTAGAGGGTCCAGCCAGCATGTCTCCCAAGCATTCACCTTTAGAGCAAGTCTCCCAAGTCAAAAGGTCTCTCTCTCACATACAAGGCAACAAGCTCATGACCTTCCTCAAGCTCAAA